>BSBK01014197.1:0-2500 GCA_027943335.1 Chamaecyparis obtusa
AGGGAAAAGATTGAAATGCTTAAGATCAGACAGAGGTGGTGAATTCATCTCCCATGATTTTAACAACTTTTGCATTGAAAGAGGAATCAAAAGACAGGCATCAGCTCCTAGAACTCCTAAGCAGAATGGAATAGCAGAAAGAAGAAACATATCTATTATGGATTGTGCAAGGACTCTAATGATAGAAAAGAACATCGCTTTAAAATACTGGAAGGAAGCTATCAGCACTACAGTTCATACCTTGAACTGAGTACAATTGAAGAAAGAAACATTCAAAACTCCTTATGAATTATGGTATGGCTATAAACCCAATGTAAGTTACATGAAAATATTTGGTAGCACGTGTTATATCTTAAAAGAATCCAGAAGAAATAAATTTGATGTGAAAAGTGATGAAGGAATATTCCTAGGATATTCTAGCAAAAGCAAGGCATACAAATGTCTGAACTTATCTACTCACAAAGTCATAGAAAGTATACATGTAAAATTTGATGAGTTTGCAGAAAAGACTGAAGAAGAAAGCAAAGGGAACCTGAGAACTACAGAAGATTCATTTACATTGAACCTGAAACATTGGCAGGCACAACTATCAATAAGGAAACTATATCTACCGAGCTGAGCACAGTTACCGAGTCACAACCGAGTCACAAGAAGAAGTTCAAACCGAGTCACAGGAAAAAATTCAGACCGAGTCTCAGCCTAAAGTTACCAAGCAAATATCTACCGAGCCCGAGCAACCTGAAGAAGAGATCCTAGAAGACAACATCATATATCATTCAAAAGGCAAGGAACCTATACTAGCCAAATATGTCAGAAGACATCATACACCAGATCAAATTATTGGAAATGAATCAGATGGTACTATGACAAGAAGCAAGCTAAAAGGTACATGTCTACTTACTGACTTTGAACCTAGAAATATCAAAGATGCACTGGAAAAAGAAAGTTGGATTGAAGCAATGAATGAAGAATTAGAACAAATACAAAAGAACAAAACATAGACTCTTGTACCCAGACCTAAAGATAAGAATGTAATTGGAACAAAATGGGTATTCAGGAATAAGCTGAATGAAGATGGTCAAGTATCTAGAAACAAAGCTAGACTAGTATGTAAAGGTTATTCTCAAGAAGAAGGTATAGATTATGGAGAAAATTTTGCTCCTGTTGCAAGATTAGAAGGTGTAAGAACTCTACTTGCTTATGCAGCACACAAAGGATTTAAGGTATATCAGATGGATATAAAATCTGCATTTCTCAATGGAATTCTTGATGAAGAAGTCTACATTGAACAACCTGAAGGTTTTGTTGATCCAGATAAAAAGGACATGGTCTGCAGGTTACACAAAGCATTGTATGGTTTGAAACAAGCTCCTAGAGCATGGTATGAAAGACTCCATAACTATTTGATTCAGATTAATTTCAAAAGAGCTAATGATAACAGTAATCTGTATATTAAAGAAGGACCGGATGACAAAATTGTATTGGTAGAAATATTTGTAGATGATACTATATTTACAGGGAATGAGGATCAGTGCAAAGAATTTTCAGAGCTAATGAACAAAGAATTTGAAATGTCTATGTTTGGTTTAACAAAATTCTTTGTTGGTCTTCAAATTCAGCAAAGCAAGAATGGTATATACATTACTCAATCTAAATACATTAAGGAAATACTTAAGAAGTTTGGTATGGAAGATTCAAAACCAGTTGGTACACCCATGTGTACTGGACTGAAACTTACCAAAAATGATGATTCAAAAGAAGTTGATCAGACCCTATACCAATCTATGATTGGAAAATTGCAGTATGTAGTACATACAAGACTTGATATTGCCTTAGTAGTCGGTATAGTAGCTAGATTCTCAGCAAAACCTAAGGAAAATCACATGATGGCAATCAAAACAATCTTAAGATACTTAAGAGGAATTGAAGAATATGGTTTGTGGTATAAATTTGGAGGCAATCTAGACTTGAAAGTGTTTACTGATGCTGATTGGGCAGGAAACATTGATGACAGAAAAAGCACAAGTGGTGGAGCATTTTTTCTTTGAAAAAGACTGGTATCCTGGACTAGTAAAAAGCAAAATTGCACATCTCAATCCACAGCTGAAGCAGAATATGTTGCTGTTGTAGTAAACTATTCAAATATTGTTTGGTTTAAACAATTATTAGAAGGTATGAAGGTTGAAATCAAAGAACCAGTTGTTATATTTTGTGACAATACCAGTGCAATAAACATTTTTAAGAATCCAGTGATGCATTCCAAAACCAAGCACATTGCTATTAAATATCACTTTGTCAGAGAATTGGTGCAGGATAAGGAAATCAGATTAGAATATATTCATACAAAAGAACAGATTGCAAACATTTTTACCAAACCATTACCTAAGGATGCATTTGTGTATCTAAGAGGTAAGTTAGGGGTCATTCCCCTATCCGAGGCTCACTAAATACAGTTTTAGTGATGCATCAACCAGAAAATGATTGAAAATCAACCAGTTGA
>BSBK01014197.1:5000-39651 GCA_027943335.1 Chamaecyparis obtusa
TAAATTTCACTAGGTTAACTAGGTTTGAAACTTAAGGTTGATTAGGTTAACTAAGTTTGACTAGGTTAACTATGTTTTTTCAAGTATGGTTAACTAGGTTATCTAAGTTTGACTAGGTTAACTAGGTTTAAAATATGGTTAAGTAGGGTTAAAAGTAATTTTGAGTAGGTTTTACGTATGGTTAACTATGTTAACTAAATTTGAATAAGTTAGCTAGGTTAACTAGGTTAACTAAATTTGACTAAGTTAACTAATATTAACTAGGTTACCTAAGGTTTACTAGGTTAACTACGGTTAACTAGGTCTACTAGATTTCAAGTATGGTTAACTAATGGTAACTATGTTAAGTAAGGTTAACTAAGTTTGACTAAGTTAACTATGTGTTAATTAAGGTTAATTAGATTATAAACTAGGTTTACTAAGCTAACTATATGTCATTTAACCAAAAAAATTACATTACAAAGCATGTTAATTAATATTAACAATCTAGCAGAACTAGAAATTAATTTTTGGGGAATATATAGTTTTTGATCATTTTGACCGAAACCTATTTTGGCCAAAACATGTTCGATTGAACTAGTTCCGACTGAAACATTTGCACCAAGTCAATGTCGTGTGGCACCACGTCCATGCCACCCATATTTATTTGAATGTTGTTCAACTGAAACCAATTTCAACCAAAACAAACTAGTTGTCCTCTATTGTGACACATGCTTGTACTTTTACCCTTTTATGATATATAGAGTGTGAAAAACAACAATGAAGTGTGTAGGTATTGAAGCTAAATTTTTCCCTAACTTAGTGCTCAACCTAATTGAAGGGGAAATTTGAAATCTTCATAAAAAATGAGGAACACCTAGAGTATTTGTAGTAGTAGATGAACTTTGAAGATATGGAGATTTTCTCCAAATATCCATTAGGTTCTTCATCAGAGTTACCACCTCCTTGCAAAGGATAAAAAAATCAAACAATAGAGAGCTATTTAAAACTTGAATTTATTTTGGGTTCTTCAACAAACAAAATAGTCACATATACATTCTTCAAATGAAATGCAAATAAAATTTCTCTGGGATAAACCATTTACAAATCTAAAACAAATTTTGTACTCATTTAGAATTTTGAATCCTTCCCCATATGAAATAAATAAGTTAACTTTCTAGAGACTCTGGGACCAAAGTTTATTTATCTTTTCAAAATTCTATCCCCACTAGAGTCACCATTTTGTTGGTTTCCCAAATCAACAAAATGTTAGGATCTAAAAGACAACTAGACTTTATGCTCAATCCTAACATTGGACTTGGCCAATTAATAGGAAATAAATAATTTACCTTGCACTTCAGGCTCCACAGGACCTAGTGGGGGACCCTAGTGATACCTATATTCAAAACTGGCTCAATTATGATTGTATTTCATTGATGCATAAATGAGAGTAAAATAAATTAAAATTTCTTCTACCAACATGAAGGGAAAATACATTTGTAGATTTGGTTAATTTGAACCAAATCTAAAACACATCATAGACTGGTACCTAGTATTTGGGCATAGAGTCAGATCCAATGTAATGCATATGAAATTGAATAGTAGACATCACGAACTAGTGACATTTTCACATTAAATCTTGACATTAATGCATTCTCTCATATTATTGCAAAATAATTCTTATATATCCATTATATCTTTTCAAACCCACAATATCCTACAATATAGAATGTAATTCTTCTTGGAAGAAGCTCATACACAGATTATACAACTGTAAGAAAATTGTAGTGAAAAATCAAAACACTCAATGTCTTCACTCACTCATATGTAGTTTTAAAAAAACAAATGAATACATTCTTACAATGCCTCTTCAATCCAATCATACTAATTAATACTACTGTAAAACTTACAACCATTTTCTATAGATAAAATTATATCCCACAGCTATACATTTTCGTGCTCTATTTTTCAGATGTGAACTTTACAACCCTTGCAATGAGAGAAGAAGAAGAATATATAGGAAAGAAGGAAACTCCTAATTAAAAGTATAGCTAACATTTGTCTCCTTCAAAACTGATTTAAAAAGAATATTCTCCCTCTCTCTCTCTCATCTTTCTAAAAATAACTAAACTTTATTAAAATTTGATCTGATCTGATTTGTACTTTCCCACTGCTATGCACAACTAAAAATTATTTTTTTCTTTATTTTTCTTTTCCATAAGAACATTTTTAGTTGTAATTCTTCCTTTACCAACTCTTCCTGTGAATATTTTTCATTTCCATCTTTCTCCTTTGCCTTGCATTCTTCTATGAAAATAAAAAAAAACTCTCATAGAAATCCACCTCCAACATTAACTGCTCAATAGACATAATCTAATAGACACTATTTAATTCTATCTCAAATTTGTGCACCTAGATCTACTCTATAACTCTTTCCCTTTCACATGTGAAAAAAAAAAATTCATTTTCATTAATCTATCAAACAGTCTTAACTATAACCCTACACCTTGCATACATTTCATTATGGCATTCTTCTAAAATAATTCACTTGCCCGTTCATGCTTCAATGTTTTTTATACATGTTCATTGAGCATTTTATAATTTATGTTCTAATCCCTATCCATTATTTGCTCACAGCTTCCATCATATACATGCAATAATAAAAAATATTATGGAAAACACCCTTTACATTAAGCTAACAAATTTTTATGAAAGTTTCCAAAGCCTAGTTCAACAAACTCATTGAATGTGTATCCTAACATCATTGCATTCACTTTGTGTCCTGAATGTGTATCCTGACATCATTGCATTCATATGATGGAAATGAAAAATATTCACCCGCATAAAATTTGAATTTACCTCTTTTACTTTGTCAAGCTTTTCATTATCTTCATGAAGTTAGAATTGTCCTACTTGTTTATAGATTTTTTATGGAAAGCTATATCTTTGAATAAAAAATAATATTTTAACCTTTTAAATGATTTAAATGAACTCTATCATACCAGGAGTAACCTTCTTAAAATCTAGGATATATCCTGAAATACATTAATATTTAAATTGAAACAATTTAAATAATAGAATTTTAGGGTTGAAAAAACATTGCTTCTAGATGGTCATGAAATATGTTAGGTCCCCTTGTGAGCCTAGCCTAAAAACTTTCCGTTCACAAACCATTGAGCCCTTGAAATTTGACTCTCAACGATTTCATCATGCATATGGACCAAAATTGTGAAACACATAATCATTGAGTTTTTCTATTTTCACCCCTTTTGTTTAGTGCCCAAATTAAGTCTGGAGCCTCCAGAATTGTCCTCGAAAACTATTCAAACAATGTCATGAGACCCTGACATCTAGAAAACATGTAAATTGACATACCTATAATCACCATACCAGAAAAATTTGCATGACATTATCTAAGGTAGGAGAAACTGATTTACAAAGTTACTCATTTTGTTCTTCTACAATTGAACATGCCAGAACCTTTTGTGGAACCCTATCAAAATGATACCCTTAAAAATATCAAACCCCACTTCTATAAGATGCAACTTGGGGAATCAATTCATTGATATACAAAGAGAATGTGAATCACATTTCATGAATCATCTTCAGGTGTAAAATAATGATGGTCAAACATGACCACTTTAAAACTATCTAGAACATGCAAGGTTAGAACATAGAAAATTGCTTATAAAATGGAGTTGTTAAAAATATCAAACAAACTCCCCAAGTCTTGAAAATTTGCATAAAAGTACTTTGATATACCTAATACACAGGGAAATGCTTGAATATTCTTCATAGTCAGCAGGTCATGAAATATAAACCTCTAAAGATTGCCACTATGAATTTTCTAAATAAGTGCACAATGCAGATTGGTGTGAACCCCTCAAATTAGGTGCACGAAAGACTTGTCAAAACATATCAAAAGAGGCTACAAATGGATACTAGAGCTTAATGATTGATAGTCAATATGATTCCAAGAAAATTAATAATAACATGCATTGGGTATTAATCTTATTGGTTCTTAAACTAGGCCCTTTCATGTAGATTTTCAGGGGTGCAATTAATGCATTAACAAATTTTCAACATGGCCACTCCAAATTTCTCAAAAATCTGAGAGTGCCAACATGTGCCATTAAATAATAAATGAATGAATCATTGTCAATGATGTTGGAAGTGGCCCCATCCCCTCCCCATTTTTGAACTTAGATATCAATGAGGAAACATGATTAATGTCTCTATCTATTTGCACAAGGAAACTTTGTGTAAAAAATGTTGAGGCTAGAGTGGCAATGTGAAAGGTGTTGGATTTTCATAATTAAATCTGATTGTCTAGAAGCCTCCATATTTGACTTCTTTATTTTGATAAATTTTAAGTCTGATATTTTGTGTGGACTTTGAGAGATAAGTTCAAATTAGATTTGGGAGAAATCTGATTTCTTCTATAGACTTCTTCTTTCTTGTTTTGGACAGAAAATTTTCTATAAAGGGAAGAATGCTTTTATTATTCCACATTAAGAATGTAAGTTTTCTTTTTTATGCAACAACAAAGAGATTTAACTTTTTCGTAATACTCTATTTTTTATCAGAGAAGTTTTCTAACAACAGTTGTAAAGGATTATTCTATTAAGCAGTGATTGTTTCAGATAATCTTGTAAGAGCTTTGTGAAGCTCGTAGATGTTTTTATGCAGCCCCAGATAGTTGCAACTTTGTTTCTTATTGTAGAAGTGTTTTTAGTTTGAATGGAAGCAAGAAGTTTCTTGCATATTTCTCTAGCTCTTATGTCTACCTTGTTTTGGGGATTTTGAATTTATTCATTTCTAAAATAGAGTATCTTTCCTATGTGTTTCCAGAATATAGTGTCCATCTATATTCTTTACATGGTATTAGAGCTGATAGGCCCTCAATCCTTATGAGTTTGGGAATTTTTTTGGGGGGGTATTTGTTATCTTGCAGAGGAGACATGGCTGGAGATGTAGGAAAGAGTTGGTAGCAGCCACTATCCTTCAATGGACAAAATTATGATGTTTGGGAAAAGAAGATGAGGACTCTTATGATTGAAAATGATTTGTGGGAGCTTGGGGTAAATGGCTTTAGGGATGTGACTAACCTAGTTCAATTTTCTGGCCTTACAAACAATCAAAAGAATCAATTGAAGGAGTCAAGGAGGAAAGATGCAAAAGCTTTGAGCTTGATAGAAACTTCCTTGATAGAGACAATCTTTCCTAGAATAGAAACAACTAATTATTCCAAAGAAGCTTGGGATATTCTTCACACTAGATTTAAAGGGACTGAAAAAGTTCATTTGGTGAAGCTCCAAATGCTTCGAAGAGAGTTCAAGAGACTCTTCTCATGAAGGACAATGAGTCCATTTCAGATTTTAGCTCAAGACTCTCTGGTTTGATAAACCAGTTGAGAACCAATGGAGAAACCATGGAGGACCAAAGAATAGTAGAGAAAGTTTTGAGAAGTTTTCCCTCAAAATTTGATAATCTAGTAATTTCCATTGAAGAGGCAAAGGATCTCTCAGTAATGACTATTGATGAGTTAATGGGTTCTTTCCAAACCCATGAGCATCACATTAATAGGTTCACAAATTCTTCTCAAGAACAAGATTTCAGAGCTCAAGCCAATGCAAGAGGCAAGGGAAGAGGAAAAAATAACTCTGGACAAGGTTCAAGAGGCAGAGATCATGGTAACTCCAGACAACAAAATGCTGGAGGAGAAAGCTCAGAACGAGAAACCACAAATGAGGGAGCTAGTAGCTCTCAAAATAATTCTAGAGGAGGTAAGAAGAAATATAGATCAGACAAGAGTAATATTGAGTGTTATTATTGTCATAAATTTGGGCATTATGCTAGTGAGTGCTGGAGAAAGAAAAGTGATCAGTTAAAGCCAAGTGCAAATGTTGCTGATATGAAAGTGGGTGATGGAAATAATCCCACATCTTCATCATGTGCAACGTTGGTGAAGAAGGCAGCCCCAAAGTCTGGTATTTAGACAATGGTTGTAGTAACCACATGAGTGGTAATGAAAGTCTTTTTTCTTTCATTGATAAGAATATAAAGTCTGAAATTAGAATGGGGAACAATGGAATTGTTCCAGTCATGGGCAAAGGATCTATTATGATCCACACCAAGCAATGTGAGAAACAAAAAATTCAAAATGTTTACTTTGCCCCAGGTATAAAGTACAATTTGATGAGTGTTGGACAACTCACTCAAAATGGTTATAAATTGCTAATGGAGAATGACCAATGTGTCATTTATGAGAAGGATGAGAGTAAGAAAATTGTTGCAGTAGTTCAAATGAAAAAGAATTGAATGTTTCCATTGAAGGTAGAGATGTGTTTCTCTTCACAATCAACGATTGCACCTCCCAAGAAAGAATGTACAACAGTACAACAATCAGCCTTCAAGAGCATGATTGAAGATCCCTCTAAGCTATGGCATTTAAGGTATAGACATCTTGGCTATGCTGGTTTAAATATATTATCCAAGAAAAGAATGGTAGATGATTTGCCATATATTAAAGAGTTCAGTAGCAAGTGTGAGGCTTCTATTTTGGGTAAGCAACATAGGCTGCCTTTTAATTCTAAAAACTCTAGAAGGGCAAGAGCACCATTACAGCTGGTGCATACTGATTTAGTTGGCCCTATGCAAATTACTTCCATTGGGGGGAGTACTTATTTTATGACCTTCATAGATGATTTCAATCATAGAACATGGGTTTATTTTTTGAAAAATAAATCTCAAGCTTTTGATAAGTTTTTAGAATTTAAAGCCTAGGCTGAAAATGAAAGTGGAAAAAATCTTAAAGTCCTAAGGTTAGATAGAGGGGGGGAATATACCTCCAATATTTTTGTAAAGTTTTGCAGGTAGAATGGCATAAAGAAGGAGCTAACAACCAGTTATGCTCCACAACAAAATGGAGTGACTAAAAGAAAAAATAGAACCATCGTTGAGATGGCAAGAAGCATGATGAAAGAAAAAGGGCTCCCAATTGAATATTGGGGAGAAGCTGTAGCAACAATAGTCTATTTAATAAATAGAAGTTATAAAAAAGTTGTCTATGACAAGACTCCATTGGAAGCATGGGAAAAGCATAGATGGATGGTTGAACACTTGAGAGTGTTTGGGTGTGTAGCATATGCACACGTGCCAAAGGAGAAAAGGAAAAAGTTTTATAATAAAGGAGTGAAGTGTGTCTTTACTGGTTATAGTCTAGAATCCAAGGCATACAGATTGTATGATCTAGTTGGTAAGAAGATCATCACTTTAAGAGACGTGGAGTTCATTGAGAATGAGTCATGGGATGGCTCGGTGGACACATCTTCAAGCACATCAAGTAAAGTGCCTATTATTGTTGAAGATGGTGAAGTTAATGATCATCAAAATGATGGAACAACAAATATAGAAGGCTCTAGAAGGCTGCAAATTGGCCCCATGGATAGTAGCAGTAGCAATACTGAGAGCTATGATCCCAGTCTCGCCTCCCTAGTGCCAAGAAAGACCAAGAGTCTAAGGGAGATATACCAAGATGAAAGGTATGAAAATGAATTTGATGAAAATATCAATTTTGCATTATTTTCTCATAGTGATCATATTTATTTTGAGGATGCTGAAAAAGAAGAAAAATGGTGTACAACCATGGATGAGGAAATGGATGCAGTAAAAATAAATGAAACTTGGGAGCTCACTAATTTACCTCCAAAAAAGAAAATTATTGGAGTTAAATGGGTTTACAAGACCAAGAGAAATGATGAAGGAAAAATAGATAGGCATAAGGCTTGATTGGTGGTCAAGGGGTACAAACAACAGTTTGGTAGAGAGTATGATGAGACCTATGCGTATATTGCTAGAGTAGAAACTGTGTGTGCTGTCATAGAAATTGCAGCCCGACACAAATGGAAGGTATATCAAATAGATGTGAAGTTGGCCTTCTTGAACAAAGTATTGAAAGAAGAGGTTTATGTGGAGCAGCCACCTGGTTATAAAGTTTCAGGTCATGAAAGTAAAGTGTATAGGCTGAAGAAGGCTCTTTATGGACTTAAGCAAGCTCCACAGGCTTGGTATAGCAGAATTGACTCATATTTGATGAGCAGTGGCTTTTGCAAAAGTGATGGTGAGCCCACTCTTTACATCAAGGAAGCTAATGGTAATATTTTAAATGTTGTCTTGTATGTTGATGATTTAATTTTTACTGGGGATAATGATTTCCTCATTGTTGATTTTAAAGAGGCCATGAAAAGAGAGTTTGAAATGTCAGACTTAGGTCTCTTGAGATATTTTCTAGGAATAGAAGTAAAACAAATGCATGAAGGTATTTTTATCTCTCAAGAAATATATGCAAATCAGATCTTGGAGAGATTTAAAATGCAAAATAGTAAGCCTACCCCAAAACCAACTTTTGTACGTTTAAAGTTAAGCAAGCAAGATTGCAGTAGCAATGTGGATCGAACTTTATATAAAAGTTTAGTTGGAAGTTTGATGTATTTAACAGCTACTAGGCTAGACATTATGCATGCAGTAAGTTTGATTTCCATATTTATACTAACTCCAAAGGACTCCCATTGGCAAGCGAGAAAGAGAATCCTAAGGTATGTGAAGGTACCAAGGGATATGGTATTTTGTATACTGCAGTAAATTTTTTTTATCTTATTGGCTACACAGATAGTGATAGGGCAGGAAGTTTGGATGATAGGAAGAGCACTTTCGGATATGTCTTTCACATGGGCTCAAGTGTAATCTCATGGGCTTCTAAGAAGAAACCCATAGTTTCTCAATCCACAGTAGAGGCTGAATATATAACAAAAAATGTAGGAACATGTCAAGCTATTTGGCTAAAAAGGATCTTGGCAGATTTGAAAGAAGAACAAGAGGAAGGAACTGTCATGCCCAAAAACAAGCAACCAAAAAAATGTAACAAAGAATTTTTTTTAAACCTTGTTCTTCTACTCACATAGCTTATAGGCTTTGGGAAGTGGGGGTAAAGTGGTGGGCCAGGTCTTGTCCTTTACCCCACTCATTTCCTCCTTGAATTGCGCCCACCTTGGGATGGGATGCTTTAAGGAGGGTACATGTTGGATGGGTAGTAGACTAGTCCTTAGGATTTTTTTTGGTTTTGTTTATTAGGATGTTTATTTATTTTGGAAATTATATATTAAGTTAGATGAATAGGTTGGTTAGTGAATTATTTGATTAATGGGTATAGAACAATTAGGGACATAAATTGCTTGTTAGGTTTTAATTATTGATAGTGTAAATAGAATTAGCTTTTGATGTATTAATTGATTAAGTTGATGTTTTATTTTATTCATTTGGTTATATGTGTAAACTAGTGCAAACAAGACTAGAAATAATAAAATTGGGGACTTAGTTAATTGGTGGTATGATACTTAAGATGATTGTCCTCTTTTATTATTAATTGAACCGATTAGCTAATAAAGGAAATGAATAATTGTTAACATGTAGAATCAATAACTGAACTATTAGTTAGTAAGTAAATAGATTGGTGAATTGTTAGATTGGGGTATACTCGATGTATGACATTAACCATTTAGATGATAATTGTAGATTTTAGTCATTAAACTCTATTATTGGTAATCAATGCAATAGACTAATAGTTAACAGCATTAATGTCCCGACCTAACTAAGTATGAATCAAATTATTAATTTAGTAATTTATGGGGTATATGTTCTTACACATCTAGTAGTGGAACTTCTAAAAAGATAATAGTCAATTCAATTAAAGGACATTTAGACAACAGGACCTTCGACATTAGTTGGATGAAGGTCTAATTGAGATAGAGTACCCTCGATAAACCCACCTATGGTTATACTTCGTTGTGTACATTTTCTAAATGATTAACACAAGAGTATCGATAGTAAATCAAAGGACTAAGTTAACTTGTCATATATCAATGATGAATGGTGTTATGAACTATCGAATTGTTTGGTATAAAATTGGAAGAAAGATTAATACCCTAGGTACTAGGAATGCACCTAGAACTTGAGCTCTTAATGGAAACTGTATACCCTAGGGTTCCCATTTTTTTCAGGGTCTGACTCCTACTACATTAGTTGATAGCTTGATCTTAGATTGCACCGACGTAGCCAATGATGAATTACACTTAGCCTTTGAAAGACATCCCT
This sequence comes from Chamaecyparis obtusa, assembly GCA_027943335.1. Lineage (NCBI taxonomy): Eukaryota > Viridiplantae > Streptophyta > Pinopsida > Cupressales > Cupressaceae > Chamaecyparis > Chamaecyparis obtusa. The sequence goes on from BSBK01014197.1 coordinate 15,132, forward strand.
GAACTTTTCACCCTTAAAAAAAAAAAAATTTGTTACATTTTTTTGGTTGCTTGTTTTTGGGCATGATAGGAACCACAATAATTTGTGACAATATTTCCTCAATAGATTTGTCAAAGAATCTAGTGTTTCATGGAAGAAGAATGCACATTGAAATCAAATATCATTTTATTAGAGAACTAGTTGAGAATGGTGAAATAAAAATGGAGTTTTGCAGGTCAGAGCAGCAGCTAGCAGACATTTTCACCAAGCCATTGGGCATTGCAAGTTTTGAGCACTTAAGGAGAAATTTGGGCATAGTTAGTTTGGATCAAGCATGATCTTCTTTGTCGACTCAAGACAATGGGGGAGTGCTGGATTTTCATAATTAAATCTGATTTTCTAGAAGCCTCCATATTTGACTTTTTTATTTTGATAAAGTTTAAGTCTGATATTTTGTGTGGACTTTGAGGGATAAGTTCAAATCAGATTTGGGAGAAATTTGATTTCATTTATAGACTTCTTCTTTCTTCTTTTGGACAGAAAATTTTCTATAAAGGGAAGAATGCCTTTATTCTTCCATATTAAGAATGTAAGTTTTCTTTTGTATGGAGCAACAAAGAGATTTAAGTTCTTTGTAATACTCTTTTTTTTATCAGAGAAGTTTTTCAATAGCCATTGTAAAGGATTATTTTGTTAAGCAATGATTTCTTCAGATAATCTTGTAAGAGATTTGTGAAGCTAGTAGATGTTTGTATGCAGCCCAAGATAGTTGCAAGTTTATTTATTATTGTAGAAGTGTTTTTAGTTTGAATAGAAGCAAGAAGTTTCTTGCATATTTCTCCAGCTCTTGTGTCTGCCCTATTTTGGGGATTTTGGATTTATTCATTTCTAAAACAAAGTATCTTTCCTGTGTGTTTCTAGAATATAGTGTCCATCTATATTATTTACAAAAGGATCTATGGGAATTGGATCCCTCTGTAACTATCAAAACCTTTTCCCTTCTTGAGATTTGAGTCAGGGATTTCTATTTAGAGAATGAAATAGAGTTGTTAATGCTTCTCCCAAGAGTGATAGAAGACAATCTCAAGGACAATGTTGCCATTGATTATAGTGGCTTGAGATGTACAATGTTACCCATTTACTTCCGCTATTCCATTTGGATTTGAACACCCATCCCCAAAATGATAGCCAAAGAAAAATAATTTACTTGATTAAACATAATGCATTATATTCTAGAGCCTGAAAGAAGGAAGTGAAAAACCTATTATAGAAAGATGCCTAGAAATATATCTTCAAATAATGAAAAATGATGATCTCCATCCTTCAAAGGTTACATGTGAAGACATAAATAGATATTGGACATGCTTATATTAAAAAATGGTATCTTTAAATAAATGTAAGGAAAAATCTATACTACTAAATAGGAAAATCACTTGCTCAATAGACATTGCACCTCTTACATTTATAAATATTTAATACATATTTCTTATCAAATACATATATAGTTAATAAATTAATTAAAATTAACATAATTCTAATTAGTCTTAATGTTACTTTATTATTTAACATGATTCGGGAGTAACTAAATTGTATTAAATAACATCAATATTAGATATCGATAAGATTTGTTCTCTTTGATTCTAATTTAACTATAATGGAAATACATATTAAGACAATTAAAATAATTAACTATATCATACCACAATTACATGAAAAAATACTTTTGAAACCTAAAAATAGCTTCAAGGAAAGATATTACACCCCCCTTGAACTTGACTTAATCCTAGAAGTCACATATCACACATTATTTATATTCAACTAGTAATATTAATAATATTTTAATAATCTATACTTAATCATTATACCAAGATGAAAATAACCTAACAAGATATTATAAAGAAGCAAGATCAAGTAAAAACAAGATCAACATAAGCACAAAAATCTACCACCAGCTCGACATAAATGCAATGACATAATGACATCATGTAATAAAAAAAATAAATGACATCCTTACATACCAAGCATATGCAAGAAATCAAGAAGAATTTGGTCATATGTGCCTTAAAATCCAAATTAGTGATACAAGGCTTGATCATCCTAATGAGGAATGATGGATGAGCTAGGTGTAAAAGGTTGGGCCTTATGCTATCTCTATCTACAACTTCCATCAATTTCATAAAGTTCATTGAATCCTATCAATTTAGGGGAGTCGATGCCTAGTACCTGCAAACCTAAATTGCAAGGAAGAATTATATACATATATAGATATATCATATAAAAAAGTAATAGTTAGGTAATGAAGGGGATCAAGACATCGCATAGACCGCATGAATGCATAATTACAACTTCATCCCTTTCCATACAAACAAACCAAATAGGATCAACACATAGATATAGAAAAGAATGATCATTATTATGGTGAGTACCTCAATAAAAATAAACAAGTAACCAACCATCTACATAAAATATGTTATTTCTCATCCATCATAATTCATAGATAAAACATAAACATTGATCTCATATCATCAAAATATTTGTCACACATTGAATTTAGTAGCATTGATAATGATCCTTCTTAAACTCATACATCAAAGTAGAATCACCATCACAAAATGGTCAAACAAACATGCTTATATATATCCAATTCATAATTTTATTCTTATCACTAGAAAATTTGAACTTTACTCCATATTTGTGCATACAAAAACTTCTCTTTCTAAGCAAACAAGAACCAAACAATTCAATATATTCTTTAGTGTAAAGAAAATTCTATGGATATATTAGTCATTAGTACATTGAAACCATCTATATTTCTCAAATTAGGACAATACTACACCTAAATTTTCACTCTATCTACCTTTCATGACCCTTGAAATGCATCTTTCTTTCCATAATTGCACATGTGCTAAGTGCACCAACTTTCACAAGAATACACAAGTATATCCCTATTCATCAAATTTCAAGTCAGGTAACAACATAAAATGCTTAATTTCCTAATAATTTTAAGAATATATCGCTCCAACAATTTTCTTAACATAATTAGGCAATCATTATCATAAGAATTCAATACTTTTTGCATTTATGAAGACAAGATGAATTTTATACTATAAAACACGATGATCCCTTCTAAGTCTATTATGCATGAATGAACAAACCATGATATGAATTCTAATAACATGCCAAATAACAATATTGGAAAATACATCATGAGGCTTAGGAGTGGCACACAACATGGACTCGGGATTTCCTTGTTAGAAAGTAAAGTCCACCAAGATAATTGAGAAGGGGGGGGGGGGGGGGGGGGGTGAATCAGTTATTTGATAATTATAACTTTTCATCAACTTCAATAGATTTTAACCATGTAAGAAATATAATTACCAACCATAGAAAGATATTCATACACAATAACGCAATGACACAAGATATGTTGACTAGGGAACCTCTTGATCAAAGAGTAAACCCCGGTTGGAATGATGCCCACAAAAGATGCACTAATATGAATATTCCTTGTGAAAGGATGGACTCTGTTAGGAGTCTTATGAAATAAATTCAGTACATATGAATTCTTGTTAGGAGATTTTGAATCCCTGCTAAAAGATTCTAACTCTGTTAGGAGTTATGGAAGACATGAGAAGGACCCACTGCCCAAACAAATTCAAAGGCAAGATCACTGAACACACTATCCAACTGATCTCTAGATTATTTAATATAATAATATCAAATCATTACTGATCTCAACAATATGTTACCTCTTCTCTGACTGTGCCAAACCGCACTCACTGCTACACCAGATCTCAATTTCAGATCTTTGTACCTTGCATGTCTTCCTTCATAAATTCTCTTTCACAATCATTCACTTTATCAATTCCATTCATCACTCACTCTTACAAAAAGGAAAAACATTCCTTCCTTTATACCACACTCAAGTAATTACAAATGAGTTGGCATCCAATTACAAAATAAAAGTTTCCACACGTTACATCAAAAATTACACAAAACTATCAACTTCCAATTAGAATAATTCTTCACTCGTGTGACCTCAAAGTTTGTGCTATCATCCACATTACTATAAACATGTCTTCAATTGCTCTGTAACTGCACAAAACCAAATTCCATCCCGATTATGAGATATCATCTGATTTCCACAAACTGCTACTTAGGAACACTACCTGAATACTGCTTCCACCAAAATGCTCATAAATTTCATGAATAAATGAATTACTATCTGCACTCTTAACCATTAACATATAACATATCAAAAATTAAATCCTCAACATTGCATAGCTTGATCTACAATATCCCACGTGTGCTAATCAAAACAGTGTCTTCTCCTCTGCTAATCTCCAATAGATCACTGTGTTGACATCAATGACAATCATAGTCTTGAATGCAACAAAAATTGCTACAGAATGGCTACCAATACTCCCATAAGACATATTTATCATTCATTCCTAACAATATCCGACATTGGCATTGATGGAAACATAGATAAAAAACATCCAATGTTCCATGAATCCAATACTACAATTCTGCTACTCTGAAAAGATATTTTCAAATCCTTTTCATCAATCAAATCTTTCTTCATTTTCCCATTCAGTTCTCTCCAATAGATGGTACAAATGGTTTTTCATGTACACTTCTCCCCCATTGACATCAATGATAGAAATTTCATCATTATGTCAACAACAACTCTAATGTCGAAAGACACTATTCAGAAAATACATTCACTAATGTCCTCATGACTCAGCTCAGATACACATACTCCCCCATAGATGAAGTACCAACATCCAATCCAGAAGAAAGATAAGGCTCATATACCATTGGATGGATGCAACCAATCTGCATCATTTCTCAAAAGTAGGCTGGGGCATAACCCCAAGCATACCTCTCCGATACTCAAATGTATCCTTAGGAAAAGGCTTTGTAAATATGTCTACAATCTACTCCTTTGTGCTTATGTACTCAAGTTTGACTTCTTTTTCAGCAGCTTTCTCTCTTACTACATGATACTTAATCTCTATATGCTTTGTCTTAGAATGTAATACAAGGTTCTTAGACATACTAACTATGCTGGTGTTATCACAATGTATAACAATAGGTTCAACAAAATTTATTCCAATGTCCATCAGCATCTGCTTCATCCAAATTATTTGGTTGTAATTGTTTGCTGCTGCTACATATTTTTCTTCTACTGTACTTTATGAAATACAATTCTGCTTCTTGGTTAGCCAAGAAACCAATCTTCCTCCAAGGAAAAATGCTCCACCACTGGTGCTCTTTTTATCATCAACACTACCTCCCCAATTAGCATATGTATATGCACATAGGGTAAAATCATTAGAAATTTCATACCACAATCCATAGTCCATTGTGCCTCTTAAATATCTCAGTATCCTCTTTACTACTGCATAATGTGATTCTCTAGGTTTAGCTTGAAATCTTGCTACAATTCCAACTAAATGTGCTATATCAAGTCTTGTATGTGTCAAGTACTGCAATCCTCTAATCATAGATCTATTCTTCTTCTGTCCAACTGTAGGAGTCTCATTTGTGCTAGTTAATTTATGTCCAATTACCATAGGTGTTCCAACTAGTTTATAGTTCCCCATTCCAAATCTCTTTAACAAATCATTCAAGTACTTTGTCTAGCTTACAAAGATACCATCATTGTTTTGTGTTATCATGTATCCTTCTTGAGTCAAAGGAAAACCTTCAGGCTGCTCAATATAGACTTCTTCTTCCAATTCTCCATTCAAAAACACTGACTTCACATCCATTTGATATACTTTGAATTTCTTAAAAGCTGCATAGGCCAAAAAAATTCTTACTACAATTCTTGCTACTAGTATAAAATTTTCTTCACAGTCAATTCCTTCTTACTGTGAGTATCCCTTACATACCAATCTTGCTTTGTTTCTTACTACTTCTCCTTGTTCATTCATCTTGTTTCTAAATACCCATTTAGTTCCAATAATATTCTTATCTTTTGGTCTATGGACCAATTTCCATGTCTTGTTCTTTTCAATCTAATCTAGTTCTTCTTTCATAGCTTTAATCCAATGTTCATCTTCACAAGCTTCACTAGTAGATTTAGGTTCAATTTGAGAAATCAAACATAACTTTTCTTGTACCTTATTTCGAGTTAGAACTCCTCTGTCTATGCTTCCAATAATTTACTCAACATGATGATTCCTTGATAAGTTCATATTAGGTGTCACTATCTCAGATCTCACTTCAGGTGTCGGTTCTTCAATGATTTCACTGTGGCTTTCATTCAACAAGTCACTGTCAGTTTCATAGAATAATTCAATAGTTTCAGTGTTAGGTTTAGGATGAGTTCCTTCATCAGATTCATAATCAAGCATTCTTTCGTCAATTTTGAACTTTTAATCAACTTTAACATTTGCACTCTCAACAATAGTCTTAGTTCCTTGTTATAAAATCTATAAGCTTTTCTCTTCAAAGAATATCCAAGAAATATACCTTCATCACTTTTAGGATCAAACTTTCCAATATAATCATCTCTCTTTATATAACATTTGCTTCCAAAAATTTTAAAATACTTAACTAAGGGTGCATGCCCAAACCATAATTCATAGGGTGTCTTGTTTGTGTCTACTCTGATTTGTACTCTGTTCATTGTATACACTATTGTGTTCATTTCTTCTCTCCAGAATATCTTCACCAAATCATTCTCAAATAACATAGCTCTTGCTGCTTCAGTCACTAATCTGTTTCTTCTTTTTGCAATACCATTTTGTTCAGGTGTTCTAGGAGTTTAAAACCGTCTCTTAATACCATTCACTTCACAAAAGGTGTTAAACTCTCTATAAGTAAATTCTCCACCTCTATCAGATCTCAAACATTTAATTTTCATTCCAGATTCATTCTCAAATTTATTCTTAATGATCTTAAACTTATCAAATGCTTCAGACTTTTCTTTAAGAAATTCAATCCACATCATTCTTGTAAAATCATCAACAATAATCATAAAATAACTTTCTCCATAGAATCCTCTAGTCCTTGTAGGACCGCTCAAATCTGTATGAACAATCTCTAAATTCTTTGCAGATGTAAACTTCTTACTGGGAAATGAACTTCTCTTCTATTTTTCCATCACACATTCCTTGCAAATCATGTTAGTAGGCTTCATAATTTTAGGCAAATCTCTTACTGCAAGTGTAGTACTTATTTTCACAATGTTATCAAAATTTATATGACAAAATCTTTTGTGCCATAACCAACTATCATCAATCTTAGTAATGAAACATGTCATCTCAATAGGATTCAACTGAAATACATTACCTCTGGTTCTAGATCTGGTTCCAATCAAATGTCCATCTTTATCTTTTATCACACAAGTTTTCTCAGTAAACCAAACTTGATATCCCTTATCGACTAACTATCCAACACTCAAAAGATTATGTTTCAAACCATCCACAAAGTAAACATCATCAATTTTTAGTCTTCCCATCAAGGGTAATAGATCCTATACCTTTAATCAAATAAGGTGCATTATTTCCAACTCTAACAACTCCTCCATCATGATCTTGTTAAACATTATGAAATTTTTCATGTCTCGAGTCATATGATGTGAACAACCACTATCTATAATCCAATTAGCTTTCTTTTCAACTTTAGAAACTAGGGCTTTTTCTTCCTTAACATCTATTTCAGAATTTTCCTCTTTAATTGCTACAAATCCTATGTCATCATTATTCTCAGTATCACTTTCACTTAAAGTTCTCTCTATACTAGCTTTAAGATCTTCATCATTAGCATAATAACATTCCTTAGATATTCTAGGCTTGAAATTGTTTCTATATTTTTTTAACGCTCTTAGGACATTTAGATGCAAAATGACCATATTCTTGACAAGTCCAACATTTAAATTTTTTCTTACCATCCGGTTCTCTCTTCACAAGTAAGGAAATACCTTCTTTAATCTTCATGTCTTCTTCATTTCTAGATCTATTGTTGCCACCATAATCTTTTCTCATAATGATGCTTCTTCACAAAGTAGGCCAAACACTAAGAGCACTGAATGTTGTCTCCATTCTAGGAAAATCTCCTGATAACCTCAGGTTCATTTCTGCTTCTTCCAATCTTCCAAGAAGAGTCTCTCTTGTAAAGTTTGAAGTACAAGGTATAATTTGTTCAATCATTTGTGTTGTCTACTTAAACACAGGAGTCAATGTCCTCAAAATTTTCCATATAACTTCATTTTCTATCTTTGTTCTTCCATAAGATTTTATGCCTACAACAATTTTTGACATTCTACCAATATAGCTTCTAACAGATTCATCTTTCATCATTCTTATATCTTAAAATTCACATATCCAATTATATAATCTAACTTTATTTTCATGTTCATCACCTTCAAAAGTAGAGTGTAAAGCTTTCCAAATTTCATGAGATGTTTTCAAACATTTTACCTGACTATACTCATTCTCCAGAAGGGCTGTCAAAAGTGCTTCTCTTGCAAGTATGTTACACATGAATCGATCTCTCTCATCACTAGTACATGTTTCAATGATATCCTCATCAATGATAGTCTTCTCATTCTTTGTAATCAACCAATAACCTAGTCCTAAACATAGTAGATGTGTTTTCATCTTTTCTTTCTAGCTATCAAAATTTACTCCATCAAACTTAGGGCTTTCTTTCTTGAAATTCATCATGGATCTCCTTAAGCTGCTAAAATTTTCTTTCAAGGACCTACCGCTCTAATAACAATTGTTAGAAAGTAAATTCCACCAAGATAATTGAGTGGGGGGGGGTGCTGAATCAATTATCTGATAATTACAACTTTTATCAACTTCAATTGATTTTAACCATGTAAGCAATATAATTACTAACCATAGAAAGATATAAATACACAATAACACAATGACACAAGATATGTTGACTAGGGAACATCTTGATCAAAGAGTAAACCCCGGTGGGAATGATCCCCACAAAAGCTGCACTAATATGAATATTCCTTGTTGAAGGATGGACTCTGTTAGGAGTCTTATGAAATACATTCAGTACATATGAATCCCTATTAGCAGATTTTGAATCCCTGCTAAAAGATTCTAACTCTATTAGGAGTCATGGAAGAAAGGACACACCGCCCAAATAGCTTCAATGGAAAGATCACTGAACACACTATCCAATTGATCTTTAGATTATTCAATAGAATAATATCAAATCATTACTGATCTCAACAATATGGTACCTCTTCTTTGATTGTGCCAAACCGCACTCACTGCTACACCAGATCTCAATTTAAGATCTATGTACCTCGCATGTCTTCCTTCATAACTTCACTTTCACAATCATTCACTTTATCAATTCCATTCATCACTCTCTTAAAACAAGGAAAAACATTCCTTCCTTTATACCACACTCAAGTAATTACAAATTAGTCGGCATCCAATTACAAAATAAAAGTTTCCACACATTACATCAAAAATTACACAAAACTATCAGCTTCCAATTAGAATAATTCTTCACTCGTGCGACCTTGAATTTTGTGATGTCATCCACATCACTATCAACATGTCTTCAACTGCTCTATAACTACACAAAACCAGATTCCATCCCAATTAGGAGATATCATCCGATTTCCATGAACTGCTACTCAAGAACATTGCCTCAATACTGCTTCCAGCAAAATGCTCATAACTTTCATGAATAAATGAATTACTGTCTGTGCTCTTAACCATTAAAATATAACATATCAAAGAGTAAATCCTCAACATCACATAGCTTGATCTACAATATCCCAAGTGCGCTAATCAAAACACTATCTTCTCCTCTACTAATCTCCAGTAGATCACTATGTTGACATCAATGACAATCATAGTCGTAAATGCAACAACAACTGCTATAGAATGGCTACCAATACTCCCATAGGATATATTTAGCATTCATTCCTAACATTCCTACATCTACTCCCTCACATACACTCACTGAGTCTTCCTTATACATCTTTGGAAAGAAAACACATTACGACACAAGACTAGTCTTTGAAAACCACTAAGGAGAAATTGGATTAGCCAGGAAAGTACAAAAAAAGAAGAAATTAAGTTATAAATTTCAGTAATAAATAAGATAAATTCAACGACTCACAACATTAAATATAAATTAAAATAAATCTAACAAGTTGTGGCTAAACTACGATAGATATGGATAAATAAGTTATTGGTCCACACAATCAAATATAAAAATCATCATAAAATGGAACATTTTATCACCATGTGACTAGAAACTAGCTACCTGACTAGGAGGAGGGAACATTTGTCGGGTTTCCATTTATAATTAGTTTACACCACCCTCAAGAAATACAAAGACCATATAAGAACTAATCTCCACAAAGGTTAAGACCAAATAAGCAATACTTAGTTCATTTACATACATTGAAGAACACCTAGAGGGATAACATAGTCAAACAAATACCCTACACATTAAGCATTAGATATTATTATTATCTTAGAATAATATCCAATTTTACCTTTGCTAATTTAGTGATCAATGCCTATACAAGCAATCATATATTTGATTAATAGGCAACAAGATACCATAGAACAAACAAAGTTGAGCACAGAGTCAATGCAAAACCAATAGAGAGAGTTTTAGGAAGTTATCTAATTAATGTTTAGCGCTCTTGTTGCATTGAATAAAATATATCATAAATAATTCTCATGTAGCATGTATTTATATTTGTCATGTTTGTTGTAATCCTTGCTTCAATATTTTATTTTTTTGGTCTTTTTTCTTACTTATTGTATTGTCCTCTTGAGAGTTCCCTGATGTGGGTGTTACAACTGTATCAATCTAAATTACATTCTTAATCATAATAAATTTGAAAAAATAAATTCTAGATCATGCTTGAATAAATCATTTAATCTTTTCAATAAACTGTGATAATTAAAATTGCATTCAATTACCTTTTTACTCTTAGGTATTCTCAATGATGCCTTTCACCCAAGAGATATTGTGAACACAAGTGGGGTACCATAAGAGAAATAAAATTAACATTAAAGATCAAAATATATTTAATATTAAGTATAAGGTAACAAATCTGAACTTTAAATGACTTACATATTAAATAAAAATTATAAATAAGAGGTGTGCCAAATATGATACTGCACAACTTTCTATGCCAAAGGCAATTGCCAAAAACATGACATCACAAATTAGGGAAATTTGATCCCTTAACAACTCCTATCAAACACAAAATAAATTTACATTAGAGAATTAGTATATATTATCAAAAAATATTTTGAATTCACTTGGTATTATTCTATTTTAATGTGTTATAAAAAATTAACCTTCGACATTGAAGCTTTAGATGCACCAGAAGTGGAAGTAATATGTGGTAGTGTACTACCACTAACTATTACATCTTGAAATGTATATTATTTATTTATTTATTTAAATTAATATATTAATGAAAATTTATTTACATTTTTAAGTTTTAAGTGATTAATAAAAAAATATTATAAATACAAATCAACACACTTGCATCTACTCTCCACTTGAAAACACCATATTGATTAGGTCATTTGTGAGATCCACATCATTTGTAGTGCCAACTTGACATCTATCCTTGGAGTGTGTACACAAATGGGATGCAAAACTATCTGCATTGGCATTGATATCTATTTGGGAACATATATATTAATAACTGGGACATGGATGATAGATGGGCTCACTAGGGTCAAATAGTATAGTTTCTACATCAATATGTGGTGCAAGAGGCTCTAATAATTGTGTGTCATGCTGAATGGTAACATGAGTCAATAATCACTTGAATAGTTTGCACCTCTATAGAATCCTTCAAGGATGCTATGACTCTGATGTGAACCCTAGGTTTAGGAGCTAGAGTTATGCAGTTTTGGGCCTCTAGTACCCTCTAAGCTCCTAGTCTATCCGAGAAAGAGCCTCTACCTCTACCTTGGAACCATTTCATGTCAAAATAGTTTTGCCTCTCACCAAAGATAAAATCACAATACAGTTTCTTCAAAAAATATAAAGAAACCTCATAATTGTTATAAGGTGGTTTTTCAAAGACCATAAACGCCTATCCCAAAAAGATTTTTTTTCATTTATCTTGATGTGATTTCAACAATGTATATGAAACCTATTTGAATCAAGATGTAAGGTCTCATTGGTTTTAGAATGAATGAAATGAGAACATATATGTACATTACTTCTCAATTGTCTTTTCAACCCATCATATGACAACCAAGTAACATAAAAGGCATGACATCTATTGATGAAGGGTGATCCCCTTAATACCACAAACACATAACAGAAATAGAGAAACAACAACAATAATATGCAAGAACAGAAAATTGGCTTCTTATTATCTCCACAAATGTGGAATTACAAACTTTCAGAATTACAATATGCAAAGCCACATGGGCATTCCCTTACAATATTCTGTAGGACAAAACCTTGAATCAATACCCAGATCTACTACCCAGAACTATTCCCAAACTGCCTACGACAATAATACAGCCTTCCTTATATAGGCAATTTCTACCGCCCGAGAAGGTTCCAGAAATTTAGCCCTAAGGGCTGACCAAACTTAGAATTATTTTATTTTTCAATTTATTACATCAAAGTCGGCTCAAAATAACTTTTGAAACCCGAACAGAAATTTTGAAAGAAAATTATTTTTTGCCATTTCAGGTGACCCGACTTCCGGAGATCATAAGTCATCACCAGTTGACCCGATTGACTATTATAACCCCATTTCGGAAATGCCACGAAGTGCTCTACAGGCTTGACTTGCGCAAGCGCCCGTCACCCAAATTTTTGACCTCATCCGGGGCCTCTAAAGCCTTCAAAACTGAGTTCAAAGTTTCTATACCCTGCTGCCAATACCGAAAATCTTCAATATCTTCACAACTACACCTGATCTAGCCATGAAACTTTGCTGGCAGACTTATATGACCAAAATGAACCTCCAAGAAAGAAATCAGATCATTCTGAGCACATACAAAAATTACCAAAAATAGTAACTTTCCTTAAATAGCAGCTCTGCACAAAAAAGCCCTTATTGAATATAAAAATAGAAATATTTTTGGGTGATGCAAGATTGCTCTTACACCCAGGATGCTCCTGCATCAGACACCCAGGGTAATTTGAGAAGTGACCCTGTCACGACTCAGGTGTGCAGAGGAAAACCAAGATGGTTAACCTCCTCCTTTGTTAGCCATGATGAATCTTCAACAGGTCGTCCTTTCCATTTGACCAAATATTCTTCATATGTCCTATTCCTTGTGCTTCTGCCAACACGACTGTCCAGTATGTCTTCAATCTCCTTGATATCTAAACTGGTTGCTGGAATATTCCACTGTGCTGCTGCAACCTCATCTTCAATACCTCCTTTATGATACTCTGTCAAATCTGAAATGTTAAACAATGGTGAAATATTCAGCCCAGTAGGCAATTCTACCTCATATGCATTTCCCGAATCATGCTTCTTCAGTATCTTACATGGTCCAAACTTCTTCATTTTCAATTTGTTATATGTACCAACCGGAAACCGTTCCTTCCACAAATGAACCATGACTTCATCTCCAACCTAAAATTCCTTATGCCTCCTTTTCACATCTGCCTTAGCCTTATACTGTGCATTCATCTTGGCAATATGCTTCCTCACCTCCTCATGGATGTTCTTCAAATGTTCTACAAAATCCTTAGCTTCAGCACTACTTATTTCTCCTTTATCTATCTTCCTCAATTCAGATGCATTTCTTGGACTACTTCCATATACAATCTGGAATGGTGATTTACCAGTGCTCCTGTTGACAGAATTATTGTATGCAAATTCCTCCTGTGGTAAAATCAAATCCCATCCTGTTGGCTTATCTCCAACCAAACATCTCAGCAAATTTCCCAAGCTCCTATTCACCACCTCTGTCTGTCCATCAGTCTGTGGATGATGTGATGAACTGAACTTCAAATCTGTCTTCAACTTCTTCCACAATGTCCGCCAGAAATATCCAACAAATTTAGTATCTCGATCTGAAACTATGGTCTTTGGAAAACCATGTAGTCTCACCACTTCTCTGAAAAACAATCTTGCTACATGAACAGCATCATTAGTCTTCTTGCAGGGAATGAAATGTGCCATCTTCGAAAATCTGTCAACCACCACAAAAATTGAATCATGTCCCCGCTGAGTCCTCGGTAAACCAAGAACAAAGTCCATGCTGATATCCTCCCAAGGCTTCTCTGGTATAGGTAATGGCTGATACAACCCTGTATTCTGCTTCACTCCTTTCGCCATCTGACATACTCTGCAACTTTGTACAAACTTCTTCACATCTTGCTGCAATTGTGGCCAATAATAATTCTCACCAACCAAAGCAAGGGTTTTATCACGACCAAAATGTCCAGCCAGTCCTCCACTATGCTTCTCCTTGATGAGATTCTCCCTCATAGAACTTCGTGGAATGCACAACTGACTCCCTCTGAATAGCATATCATCTTGGATGATAAAATCCAGCCATTTCGTCCTGTCTAGAGTAACAGGTTCTGTACAAGCCTTCCAAGCTTCACTAAAATCAGGATCCTCTAGATACAAATTCTTGAGTTCCTTGAACCCAACAACCTCAATCTATATCTCTATTAGCAATAGTTGCCTTCTGCTAAGAGCATCTACAACCCTATTAGACTTTCCAATTCTGTGTTTCAAAACAAATGTATAACTCTGCAAAAATTCAACCCATTTCAAATGTCTTTGATTCAATTTTCCTTGACTATTCAAATATTGCAAAGCTTGATGATCAGTATACAAAACAAACTCCTTAGGAAGCAGATAGTGTCTCCACTTCTTTAATGCCTAAACTATAGCATAAAATTCCTGATCATAAACAGAATATTTCCTCTTGGCATCATTTAACTTCTCACTGAAATAAGCAACAGGTTTACCTTCTTGGCTCATAACAGCTCCTATTGCAGTACCACTAGCATCACAATCTACTTGAAACACCTTATTAAAATTTGGAAGTGCTAAAATAGGTTGTTCTGTAACTTTTTGTTTCAACAATTGAAAACTCTTTTCCACCCCATTAGTCCACTTAAATTCTTTTCTATCCCCTCTCATTGTTTCAGTCAAGGGTCCACAAATACTGCTAAAGTTTTTGATAAACTTTCTGTAAAAGCTAGCTAGACCATGAAAAGATCTTACCTCAGTAGCATTCCTTGGAGTAGGCCATTCAAGAATAGCCTGTACCTTCTCTAGGTCCATTTTCAGACCTTCTGCTAAAACTACAAATCCCAAATACACTAACTCTTTGTTCACAAAACTGCACTTCTTCAAATTAATCAACAATTTCTCTTCTCTCAACTTCTCAAATACCATACGAATATGGATCATATGCTCCTCCAATGTCTTACTAAAGATAAAAATATTATCTAGGTAAACAATGACAAACTTACCCATAAATTCTTTCAGAACCTCGTTCATGAGCCGCATGAAAGTGCTCGGTGCATTGGTTAGCCCAAAAGGCATGACTAACCACTCATATAGTCCTTCCTTTGTCTTGAAGGTAGTCTTCCATTCATCTCCTTCTCTGATCCGAATTTGGTGATATCCACTCTTCAGATCTATCTTTGAGAAATACATAGCTCCACTCAAACAATCCATAATATCATCCATTCGTGGCAATGGAAACCTGTACTTGATTGTAATCTTGTTTATTGCCCTAGAATTTGTACACATCCTCCATTCTCCATTCTTCTTTGGTGCTAATACTGCTGGTACAACACAAGGACTCAGACTCTCTCGAATCAATCCTTTCTGTAACAACTCATGTACTTGTCTGTTCAACTCTTCACTTTCTGCTAGTGTCATTCTGTGTGCTGCCTTGTTTGGTAAATTGGCTCTTGGAATCAAATCCATCTGATGACTGATCTTCCTTACCGGTGGTAATCCATCAGGTACATTATCAGATACAATATCCTAAAACTCATTCAACAAATCTACAACCTCTACAGGTACATCCTCTACTTCTTCTTTACCAACTTTTGGAATTAAAGCAAAACACACATGCTCATGCCTCATACCATCTAGGAATTTCCTTCCATCAACAAATGTTATTCTTGCATTACCACATACCTTTTCTTCGGTCTCTTTCAATGGCTTTAGCTTATGTCGCACTCCATCCTTTGTCAGGGAATAGGTATTCGCACGACCATCATGTACAACACATCTGTCAAACTGCCATGGTCTACCCAATAACATATGACATGCATCCATAGAGATGATATCACATAGTACCTCATCTTGGTACCCGTCGATCTTGAACTTTACCAAGCACTGTTCACTGACCATGACCTTGTGGTCATCTTGCACCCAGGCAATCCGATATGGATGTGGGTGTTTCTGTCTCTTGAGCTTCAACTTTGTCACCATCTCTTCTGACACCAAATTGTCAGTGCTTCCACTATTGATAATCACATCACAGCATTTACCCTCACACTTGCATCTAGTGCGAAACAGGCTCCTCCTTTGTTCAGGTTCATTCTCACCGCTCAGCAAGACTCTTCTGTTAATTAGTGTTTCTCCTCTTTCAACATCTTCAGAATTTGATGATCTAGCATCTTCATCGACATGTGCAACTCTGGCCTGGCCTTCATTTCTCTTGTCTGTTCTACCTTGGCGCTGAGGACATTCAAATGCCCTATGACCTTCTTCTCCATAGTGAAAACATGTTCCACGGAAGCCACCTCTTCCAGATCCCTGTCCTCTTCCTCTTCCTCTCTGATCTCTATTATTCTGATCCTGGAAGCGATTGGAATTATTTCCTCACTGATTCTGACTGCTACTGGCCTCATCCTTCTTTTTCAGATCTTCATTTCGGCCACCATATGACCGTCCACCAGATCATCCACCGCGACCTCTTCCGTTTTGTCTGCTCTCAAACTTCTTATTCAGCTTTTCCTCTACTTTTAGGGCAAACTGGTATGCCTCTTCAATACTGTTCATTCGAACCAGATTCAGCTCCTCCTGAATGCTTGGCCTTAACCCATTAAGGTATCGAGCAACTTTCTCCTTATCAGCTTCTGCATGGCCTATTCTGATGAGAAGTCGGTAGAACTCCTCTGTATACTCCTGAACAGATCTTCCTGCTTGCTTCAAACTCTACATTTTCTTTAGTAGGTCAAGCTCATAATCAATAGGAATGAACTGTCGCTTCAATTTATCCACCATCCGATCCCATCTTGTGATTTTATCTTTCCCTCTTCTATTTCACTCTAATTGAATTTCTTGCCACCAGATCTTCGCATGACCTTTCAATCTGGCTTTCGCAAATTTGACCCTATCAGGATCCTCAACATGTTCGTACTTAAAATATTCCTCACATTCATTGATCCAGTCGATCAATTCCTCTGGGTTAAGATTTCCAGAAAATGTAGGAACCTCAATCTTAGGTCTTTTCCCAATCTTGGAAATCACCCGAAAAAGTCTTTCTTCCTCCTGGTTCACAATTTCAGCTTCTCCTTCTTGATATTCTTCTTCGCCTTCATCCTCGCTTTCATCTCTGACATTAAGATTCATTCCTCTGTGAATCTCTTCTTGCAATGCTCGCACTTGTCTCTGCAGCTCTCTAACCTCAGGTGTTACAACACCAGCTCTTCCACCACGTTCCCTTCGTGGAGGCATTTTCGCGATGCGCGCTGAAACCCTAGCCACGGTCCTGGTGCAAACTGCCTCACAGTCGGTGATCTGTTTACACACTCAAGAAATACTGCTCTGATACCACTTGATGAAGGGTGATCCCCTTAATACCACAAACACATAACAGAAATAGAGAAACAACAACAATAATATGCAAGAATAGAAAATTGGCTTCTTATTATCTCCACAAATGTGGAATTACAAACTTTCAGAATTACAATATGCAAAGCCACATGGGCATTCCCTTACAATATTCTGTAGGACAAAACCTCGAATCAATACCCAGATCTACTACCCAGAACTATTCCCAAACTGCCTACGACAATAATACAGCCTTCCTTATATAGGCAATTTCTACCGCCCGAGAAGGTTCCAAAAATTTAGCCCTAAGGGCTGACCAAACTTAGAATTATTTTATTTTTTAATTTATTACATCAAAGTCGGCTCAAAATAACTTTTGAAACCCGAACAGAAATTTTGAAGGAAAATTATTTTCTGCCATTTCAGGTGACCCGACTTCCGGAGATCATAAGTCGTCACCAGTTGACCCGATTGACTATTATAACCCCATTTCGGAAATGCCACGAAGCGCTCTACAGGGTTGACTTGTGCAAGCGCCTGTCACGCAAATTTTTGACCTCATCTGGGGCCTCTAAAGCCTTCAAAACTGAGTTTGAAGTTTCTGTACCCTGCTGCCAATACCGAAAATCTTCAATATCTTCACAACTACACCTGATCTAGCCATGAAACTTTGCTGGCAGACTTATATGACCAAAATGAACCTCCAAGAAAGAAATCAGATCATTCTGAGCACATACGAAAATTACCAAAAATAGTAACTTTCCTTAAATAGCAGCTCTGCACAAAAAAGCCCTTATTGAATATAAAAATAGAAATATTTTTGGGTGATGCAAGATTGCTCTTACACCCAGGATGCTCCTGCATCATCTATCCCTATATGTACTCCATTTTGTAACTTGTCTAAAAGATTACTTGGAACTATTGGCCATTTATTCTAAGTATATGTCAAGGGATGAATTATTCTCATGCTTACAGGTCCTCAACCTAATCAATAATTGATAAATCTGGGTTTTATTTAGTTATAATTGATTTAATAGATTCTCATGTGTGGTTTTTACA
The DNA here is from genome assembly GCA_027943335.1 of Chamaecyparis obtusa. Classification (NCBI taxonomy): domain Eukaryota; kingdom Viridiplantae; phylum Streptophyta; class Pinopsida; order Cupressales; family Cupressaceae; genus Chamaecyparis; species Chamaecyparis obtusa. Next base: position 33,937 of record BSBK01014197.1, read on the forward strand.
AGGTCTATTGAAGGAGATGGAGGGTTTCTATCTTTAGGGTCTTGTTTTGGTATTTTTTTTGGTGGGGGGAAATGTTTTGAGAATCTTCCATAAATTTACAAAAAAATAACAAAATAAATCAACAAATGATTTTAATTTTTTTTAATTTTAAACAAAAACAAGAAAAAAGTGTTATTTGAGGTATACTAACCTTTGCAATGACATGACATGGTAAAAATTTGTTAAAGTGAAACATGAGTGGTTTATTGTTCTTTTGACTCCTCACTATTTCTTATCACCATGTGGCTGAGGGTTGAAATGACCCAGTTTGCCACAATGGAATTTTTTTATTGTTAGTAAAACACAATCAGGGTTTTTAATATTAAAAATCCCGATCATGTTTTTTTTTAACAAAACCCTATACATGGTGTTTGAGTCTTTGTTTGGTAATTTACTAGACCCAAGCATGATTGAGTTATTTGATGTTAAAGTAATGTAATCATGTTAGTGGTGTTTTGGGGGGTTTTTAGGGTGGGTGGCCACTTTTTTGCACACCATCTTAGTGCACTTTCCCTAGGTTAATAATAGATTAATTTAATTTTTTAAGCTAATCTTTAGTTCTTTAACATAATTTTAGATTCCTAATTTTAGAATAGGTTTCTCTAAGTTTCTATGTAGTAATTCATTCATTCATTATAATTTATCTAATTTTATTACATGTTAATATATATATTAGATTCCTATTTGGATCAAATTTGTTTTAAGGTTGCATTGCATTAATCATGTATTTCTCTTTTCAAAGGTGATGCGTATTTTCTAGTAGGTGGTTCATAAACTTGTAGAATTGAGAAAATAAATCCAAAAATTGACACCAATAAAGATCTTTCTAGGCATATTTCTCTCAATACTAAGGAAAAACCTATTGGAATCTAATTTTAGATTATGAAGGTATGTTGTTTTTATGTCACAAATCTCTTAACACTAAACATATTGCACAGTGTGCTAAATGGAAGAAATACAATCATGCTTCATGATAAAAATATATCCTCCCTCACCAAATTATTCAATGGAAAAGGAAGATTCTAATCAAGTTGTAGAGACCATAGATGAGTGCCCAAGAAATACCAAAGGGGATGGTATGCATAAGATTTTACCATGAAATTCGTAGTCCACACTACAAAAGGTGGTTCATTATCTTGTTAAAGGAAAATATAATGTTAAGGTAGTAAAGGTTTCTACCACGAAGGTGGGTCACTAGATAAAGCACTCAGGATTTATGTCTCTCAAAGGTAAGGAATTTTCCTCAGAGAAGCTAGATGGGCTTAGAGTGCAAGGGATTCATAAGGAAACTAGATAGTGGTGCAATGGAAGATGATAAAAATGAGGCAATGTTCAAATCAAATATTGTCTCCCACACTAGGCATGAAGCAAAATATTAGTTTTACAACTAGGCATGCAGAAAAAAATTAAAGGGAAAGACAATATTAAGGCAGTAAAGGCTTCTAGCATGGAGGTGGCTCAATAGATAAAGCACTCCGTATTTATGTCTCTAGTGGGTAAGGAATTTTCCTCACAGAAGCTAGATGGGCTCAGAGAGCAAGGGATTCAAAAGGAAACTAGATAGTGGTGCAATGGAAGATGATAAAAAATGAGGTAATGTTCGACACAAATATTCTCTCCCAGACTAGGCACATAGAAAAATCATAGTTTCACAACTTTCTATGATCCCCCTAGCTTCTTTACCAATGTTGTAGATGTTGAAAGTTAATAGTATGTATATTTTTGACTAGTAATGGCTTCCTTTTGTTAGGTTGGATCTTTTTAATGGGTGTTAGAAGATCAACTGTTATTACTTGGTCACATACTTAGCTATAAAAAAAATTTTATAATATAATGGGTGTGATCCCCTTGACTATTAATATCTACTTACAAAATACTTGAGAAATAAAATAAAAAATAAAAAATTGGACACTATGTGCATAAACATTTTAAGACCCATTGATGTAGAAAGATAATTATTACCAAATGCATTGGTATAATTGTTGCACTTGAGAGGGTTGGAAAAGGGTACCAATAGTTGCCCACTCTAACTTTGTACACCCCAAGCTCTTAAAGAATACATTGAATTTTTAATATTCATGTTTTGGTTTCTTTGTATGTAACTTAGATCTTATATCTATTTGTTTTTGCTTCTAGGTAGTAATGATGAATGTTGGAGAATTCATTATGCACAAAAAAAATTGAAAAGTGATCATTTCGAGGTGACATTGGATGATCTTCATTTTCCTTAGCTATCTTAGAGTAGATTTTCATGTTCTTAGGCCTAAATTTATACAAATAATCCCATACATATTCCTTTAATAAACATATTAACCAACTTCTATGCACAAATGCTTGAGTAAGTGTTAGGAGGACCCATAAAGTTGAACAACTATTCTATCTTATTTTTTAAATTACTGGTATAATAGTGGATACCTATTGGTACATGTGACATCATTTAGTAAACATTTTATAAACATGCATGATTTAACAGTTATTGCAACAACTAGGGGAAAAGTACCAATTAATGCCCATGTTTCAATCACCGCACATAAGATTTTGTAAATTAAAAGCCCACTATAAAATCATCTATGAGCCAATAGCTGCCCATATTTTGAAAAGAAAGTTAGTAATCAGATCAATAGTGCAAGTTTATTGATAACAAAAGTGCACAATTATTGGGAGCATTTATGCGAAAATATTAGATCAGTTGTGCAATTTTTCCACTTGTCAAAGCCAATGGTAATGGAACAATACACAATATGTTTCAAGCAACACTTTGGAATAACCACTTTCATCCATAATAGATCCCATGACGTTGGTCTTTACCATCTAGAAATCAGATTAATACCTCTAAATATTAACTTACATACAAAGACAACTAAAAAATGTACAAATCTGATATATCATTTAAAATCTGGTACATGAAATTATCTATAATTACTACTCGTACACTTTCTTAGATGCTTTTCCATAGAACAATTTTAATTAACATTGAGAAGCCTAAAACATGCTTTAGAGACCGAAAAGCACCGAGAAGGCATGAAATATCATGAGCTCGAATCCATGTGGCTTCTGGGCCTCTAAAGTAGGCTATAAACGAGAAGAAACCATAATGGCGTCATCCTCCACATGAGCAATCTGTCAGCCATAACTGTTGGATATCTATACGGGGTCATCTTCCATGAGCAATCTACACAATAATTACTCGAAATGGGCATCTGCGATATGGATCTCTCCAGAAATGTCCCACTTTCCACTAATCAACAACGCCCACAACTGTAAATGACAGATTCACTTATGGGGAAATTCCCTTCTCCTACAGCTCCATTCAATTGTCCCGTTGACAAATTGCCGATTCGAACGCACATTGCAGGGCCTTGTGAAAAACAAGGCAAATTCTTATACGTTCCATCATTATGCTTGTACTAAGCACATTCCATGGAGTTCGGAGTGCTTGAACACCGTCCCCTACAATGTTTTTCTGACACGTATTTTGTGCAGCTTTGCCAAATCTCCAATGTTGGAAATGCGAATTCAATCTTGTTGTATAGTCGTCTATAGTAACTATAAGATTCCGAGGAAGGAAATTGACGGCTGTGGCATGTTTTGGACAGTCCATTAATTCTGATATCTAATCATGATGCGCAGTTGTGCGTTCCCTTAAAAATATTTAGATTTCTAAGGAATATAATCTTTTTATGACTATAAACTCTCTTTAGAAGAAAAATACATCTCTTTAGATAATAATGCTATTTGTATGAGGGTTATAGAACCTATAAGCCTTAATTTTCTCACTATATCAAACATAAATGCATAATCACATTTTCAATCTGACCTACTCCTAGTTTAATTTTCTACATAATTTTCTACATGAACATAGCTTAAATAACTAAAATTCTAAAATGACTAACATTAGGCTTGTTCTTATACTAGACTTCATAAGGAGAAATCATGTCAAGTCCTTGTGTAAGACATTTATTATAATGCACATTGTTGTAGCAACTTCATCACCAAAAAAATGAAATTTTTGAAACTTACATCATGCCATTTCTGTCACTCACACGGTATTTCATTTCCACCACACCATTTTGTTGAGGTGGGTATATGGATTATCATAAATTGTGAGCACCTATAATTAGATGCTCAATAAGGCCCTATTTCAGTATTTTTGAGATTTCATGTCCATTATGCTTGATCCAACAACCTACCTCCTACATTTTTAGCCTCTTTTCCTCCTCCTTGGGTTCCAATTTAAGTTTGGGTGTCTTCTAGGTAGAAGAAAACACTCTAGACTTCCTCTTTTTTCCGAATGTTTAACCCCAAATTTGAGTAAGGGGTGTGTGTAGTGATTTTAGTGCAATTTCTCAAACCTTGTCAATCTCCTTCAATTTTGAGCCTCAAAATTTTGTGAGAGGTATAAAAATAACCTATCTCTCCTCATTTGTTGATCAAGTTCATAAGGCAAGTTGGAATTCAAGTGATCTCCTATAATTTTGCATCCAAGCATTTAAGATCAAGTTTACAAGCATCCAACGCATCTTTGAAGGCCATCTTCTCAATTGTAGCTAGATTCCCTTCTATTATGACCAAGTAGAGGAGTTCTCAACCAAGAAATAAGCTCCTTTGTCCATGTAGATGCATTTATCCTTCCATTCTTCAAGGAAAGAGTCTATCAAGCATAAAAACATTGAAGATATGTGAGGAGAATTTGAGGATCTATGCATTTGTGAACTGCATCCTTGATTCTTTGTCTCATTCTAGGATTTAAAGTCAACATACAACTACATTCAAGAAAGCATCTTCATAGACATCATGATCTCAATGTCAGTTTATAAAGGTATATACATTTATAGGGAAGATATAATAGTGACCTCAAGACATTTACATTCTTTCCTTTTATGTAATTGTAAACTAGAAAAAGGGAAGCAATGTAAATAAGGTAAATCACCTCCTTTTTCTCTAATTGCACATTTGAAAGGAAGATGCCTCCTATAGGCCCAAGAGGTGACTTAAGCACTAAGTGGGGATAACAATTCCTTTAATAAAAATGTGATTGATGAAAATGATAAATGAAGTAATGTAAATGATTAAGTAGGAAAGTTTTATAAAAAGTGGTAAAAATAGACTATAGAAAATAAACAATGAGTAAAAATTTACAAAAATAAGAAACCAGAAGATAAATATGACCTATGTCTAAAATCTGAGCTTAGAATGACAGGAACAAGCTGTAATGCTAATATGTTCCTAGACCATGATGACAATGGTTACGTGTTATTAGTGTTTGCAGTCGAATTTCTCATACAATCTCTGATTGTTCCTGATCATCTAAATTTTCACAGATCATAATCTAACTATTTTTCACTGAAATATTATAGGGGACGTTACTATTGTGAGTAACTTTTAGATATCCCTACAATAAAATAGTATGATTGTAAACGTGTAAATTAACATAATTCAATGTGTTTTTATTGATTTTTTAGAGTATTGTGAAAGTGGACTACGAAGATCAAACCAGTGAAAAATTGTTATGGTATGCAAAATTAAATTTTCATTCAAACATGTACAATGATGCTATTTTATATGGAGAATATCCATCTATATATATATATATATATATATATATATATTATATATATATTATATATATATATATATATATATATATATATATATATATATATATATATATACATA
>BSBK01014198.1:0-27353 GCA_027943335.1 Chamaecyparis obtusa
TATAATTACATTTTAATTTTATACTTTTATGTAGATATGAAATACATATCATTAATGAAAGTTTTTCTATATTGTTAATTATATATTTATATTAATTTAGACTTTTTTTTGTCAGTAAAAGGTTAATTTTATTAGTATTAAGTGTAAACTGGGAATGAGCTTGGCTCGGACTAAGGGTAGTAAAAACATGGGGTACCACCTGTAGACACTTAAAAATGGCCTATTGCTCTAACTCAATGACATTACTAACATTCCTCCTAAATTATTAAATAATCTTTATTATTTAATTAATTGTGTCATTCTACCATATTCTAAGATCAAAATCATCATTTCTCTCTAATTCCACAACCAAGTGATTTTAATTAATTACTTTAATTATTAAACTTCTAAATAATTAATTCATCGTCTATTCATCTATAATATAATTAAATAAATAACCTTATTTAATTATACCCTATCTTATAATTATTAATTAAATAACCAAATTTAATTAATATTCCCCCTCCTAATTATTGCATTTTTGTAATAATTAAATCAAATTCTATCTCATGATTAAATAAATGATATTTATTTAATTAAACTAATTATTCCCCTCTCATGATTAAATAAATTATATTTATTTAATTACAACTAACAATCCCTTTCATAAATAAATAAGTAATTATTTATTTATAAAATATCTCCATATGTGCAAATAAAATAATATTTTATTTATTTAAATCATAATTATCCTCCTAAATCCTACCTCACACTCACTTCGAGTTAGCTTTTCAATCACAACTCTTAACTCCACTCCCAAGCAAAGATACTCCATTGAGTCCTAGTCAAAGTGCTTCCACATCATGCCCGAGCGTCAAGTCCTTTCAAGAATCCACCATAGATATCCAAGTTGATGTCCCATGTCAAGAGGATAATCCAACATATAAAGAAACAAGTCCTAAAAATTGGTCAAGATCAAGATACCCAGAATGTCCAATCAATTTACCAAAATCCCATATTGACAGAATCTCATGATGACCCCCTTATCCATTTGTTTCCTTTCCAACATGATACCCTTCCATCCCAAGAGAAATGTATTCCTTTGAGTCCCATTCATAATTCACTCCCTAAGAAAGACCATGATGTCCCTTATAATCCATCCAATGATCCCCTTCAATCCCAAGAGAAAAGCATTCCTCTGAGTCTCATTCATAATCTACTTCCTAAGAAAGATCATGATGTCCCTTATACTACATCAAATGATCCTCTTCCATGTCAAGATCAAAGTAATCCTCCATGTCCACCACAAGATCTCATCATTCCTCTATCTCCAGGTCATAATCCTCCCTATCCACCACAAGATCCCATTATCCCTCTCTCTCTAGGTCATAATCCTCCCATGTCCACCTCAATATTGCATCAACTTTACCCACGTTTAATAATGAGCATATTACATATCAACTTGGTTCATCCACGTTCTTTAGGTCTAGTCTACCTTGTAGTCCTACTATTCCATATGTGCCTCCTCCACCTCAAAATGGACTCGCATCTTGTTTAAAAAATAATTAGCATCCAATTGCTAAAAAGAGTTGTTAGAAAATGCATTATCAATTAAAGGGGTTAGGCCTCAATGAACAAGGTATATTAGAGCCCCTTGATATTAAAGAAAATCCATATTATTAGGGCCTTGACTATATAGCTCACCATCAAGATGTTGATATCTCCTATACATCCAACATTCCCCCATATAAATCCAAGCATATGCCTTCTCCCTCATTCCTTCCATCTATCTTAGGTTCATATATTCCTCCATCCATTAATTCACAATCTACTTACCCTTTTCCACATGCAAGTCAGCAAAGGCACACATCTTTGAGAACCATCTACCCATCCAAAAAGCCTCCATACAATGCCTATCCACCCATTAATACCACTTCCCTTCCAAGCAATTTGGATTCCAAGCATAAAATCCATAAGTCAAGAAATCCACATGAAATCAAGGATCAACATGTCCTATCTAATTGACATGCAAAAATAAAGCAAAATATGATCCAAAATAAAAAAGAAACATCTAGAAGGCTACAAAGGCTAATAAAGTAAAAAGAAAAGTCAAAAGCTAAATGGATTTTAAAATCCCTTATGCAAGCAATGCATTATAAGGACCCACAACAAAATTAAAAATTAAAAACTACGTGGATTCCCAAGAATCTCCTTGAAGCACAATATCCCAAAGAAAAATCAAAATTGGCATCCAATCTTGCTATTCCAAAGGCTCCCATCAATCCCCCACATAAATGTCTTCCATCTTCCAAATCTATTTTGGGTCCCTATGTACCAAAATCCACTACCTTATATGTGCCATCATCTACTCCATCCATTTTGGTTCCTTGTGTCCCAAAATCCACGTCCACTCCTCCATCTAAATCCCAAAATCCAAAATCAATTTTCTTTCCATCACTCCACCATCCCTCATGGTGTGTGCCAACGTTGATCTTGCCAACATTTCCATCCACCCATATGCAATTCTTCCAATACCCCATTAATTATCAAACACCTATTTTCCATCCTTCCATCCCACTTATCCAATCCTATGCATAATCTCTTACCCTAGTCCATTTTTTTTCATCCATTTCATCCCCTTTTTCCATCACCCTATCAATGTCTTTGAGTATACTTTTAAACAACCATGTTCCATTACAACACATCCTTTAAGAATAATACCCAAAGAACAATATTCTTGAGTCCTTCCTTCATGTCATTTCCTACATCCATTGTCTTCCAAAAATGTCAAAAAAAAAGAAAAAAGCAAGAAGGCAAGAAAATTGTTACCTTGGTGAAAACCTGGTAAATGGGCACCTTGTGTGACACAAAAATTAAAAAAACAAGAGAAATAATTCATCCTATGGTGAAAACCACTTCTTGTGGTGCATTGGACAAGTACCATGATGAAAACTTGGCAAACAGGCACCATGTGTAATCCATAATCCGTGTACACTTGGGGGCAAGTTTCATTCATGCAATCCTACCTATCACATCCTTCGTAGCCCTACATCCATCCATATCCTTTTTTTCCATCTTTGATCTTGACAAGGCTTCATACATCCTTTTTGCTTCACTTTATTCACACCCTACAATAATCCTTTGTCTTATCCATCCCTTACTTTTATCATCCATTGTCATGTTTCATATTGCATATCCCAAATCCCTTCCTTGGTCTTGATCAAAATTAAGGACACAAAAAAAATCAAGAACATATTTTCAAAACTCTCTTGACATGTGATGGAACTACAACTGTACGACTCCCAAGGCTGAGGTGTTGCATGCTTCTGTTGTTGTACTCTGTGCAAACCTCGTGGCTCCCTTTTGTTTTCCTGCGTGCTTTCATTGTTTTTCATGGTCTTTTGCCCTACATCTTTTCTTTGTGTTGTGTGGTTAGGTCTCCTTCCATTTTTTTCTTTCTTAGTCTCCATTGTTTTTTTGTGGTGTGGTTAGGGTTAGAAAGAAATTCCTTCAAAGCTGGGTCCTCTCAACTCCCAACCTAGTTCACCCATGTGTGAGTCCGAAGTAGCACAGATGAATGATGGAAAAGTATTAAACATGGATATTGATGGAGTTATTGATGGAGGATGTCAGGATAATAATACCCAAACATGCTTGGGGAAACCCTCAGATGTTTATAATGGAAAGGTGGAAGATAAGCCATCATACAAGGACGTGCTTGCAGAACAATTGTGTCCTAAACGCCCTTTGTCGACTGCGTTCAATGGAGTTTTCCATGCCAGTAAAGAGCCTTGTCGATGGCCTACAACCGATGGAGATAGACTGGATGGGGGTGCCACAAAGAGTAATGTGGCCGAAGGAGGAGAGTGTGGAACTGGTAAGTCTGCTCCCCATGATCTTCAAACTCTTTCTCTTTCTCCCAATGAAGACTTGGTAAAAGCCATTAGAAAGGACCAGTTACAACTTAAGGAAATTGCAATTGTCTTTGTTTGTTTAGAAAAGGATTCTCTGCCTGCAAGAAAGTTTTTTTATGATTGGATTGCTCATGTTTGGGGGAAGAAACTAGGGATTCAAGTCAGTTTTTGCAGGATGATTCAAAAGGGTTTATTTGTCATTTTCTTTAAAACACATGCTATGCAGGAAAGAGTGCTTAAGAAGAAGCACTAGAATGTGGGTCATTCTATCTTTAAAGCCCTTCAATGGTCATCCAAAGGGGAAGTGGAGCAGGTTGTGGCCCACTCTGTTCCCCACTGGGTTGAGATTAAAAACCTCCAACCTGAATTCTGGTCGTTTATCTCTCATATTGTTCACCCCCTCGATTTTGTTCTACAAATTGAAGAGGCAAGATATACATTGCCCCACTTGAATGCCATAATTTTGATGGCTCTTGAACCAGAGATTGAATTTCCAGATAGCATCTCGATGGACCTAGAAGATGAAAAATTTTCCTGGGAAATTTCATTATTAGGAGATTTAGGTTCATGTTTTCATTGTAAGAAAAATGGTCATTCGAAAAGAGATTACCTAACCCTGTGGGATTCTCAAAACCCCATTTTTGCTAGTAAGCTAAAAAATGATGGTAAAAACATTAGCCCAAAGAGTAATGACCCTAATAGTAAGAAAGATGCTAATATTTCTAGAAAAGAAATGGCGGCTATAGATAATGGTAAAGTATCAGGTCCAGAGCCGAAGGTGGATACAAAAAATAATACCAGTCATGATAAACCAGATAATGATGTCTTTGTCTATATTAATAACCCTCTATTTGATACAGAGGATTTAGTAGCCATAAATAAGGATGTTCAAGATCCCATACTTGATTGCTAACCAGGTAACAATCTTGAGATAATTAGTGGCAAAAGTGATGGAAAATGCATGCCCCCCCAAACTGAATGCCCAACAACTTTCTTTAAGTTCTGTTAATGATAAAGTTGTGAATATTAGGAGGAATTCTAATGGACCCCTGAATAGAGAGAAGGGAATTTTGGGAGCCTTTAAAACAAACAATAGTCACAAGAATAATAATGAAGTAGTAACATCCTTGATTGAGGAGCCATTCGCCGAGGTCAAAAAAAAGAAAAGGAAGATGGTTGAAAGGCAATCCCTGTCTACTAATAGCAAGAATTCTAGGAAAAATATGCCAGATTGTTTCAATAGGCTCTATAACAATCCTAAAATGTTACCTCAGTGATGCACATACATAGTTGGAATGTGAGAGGGCTAGAAATGTCTGATAGAAAATATGTGGTTAGGAAATGGTTTAATAATCTCAAAGCAAAGGATATTGTTTGTTTACAAGAGATTAAAGTAGTTAGGTTGTAGGTATTTACCATTATGAAATTCATCTGGGACAAGGCTATTGGCTTTCACTCTAACCACCTTAGAGGTAAAGGAGGCACTACCATTCTGGTAGGACCTCAGTGGGCTGACAAAATCAATTCAAATGGGTCCTCTCCCTGTCACAAAGCATTATGGGTTACATTTAAGCATAAGGACATTCTTATTGGAGTGTGCAACATCTATGCCCCTAATGACTATAGAGAATGTGCCATCTTATGGGAATGGCTAGTTAATGGCCTTCCTAAAGCACAGTGGATCTTTGTTGAGATTTCAACATGGTAGAATGTAGAGAGGATAAGTGTGGAGGCAATGCTACTGGTTGGAAAGGGAATGAACTATTTTTTTGGTCCAATTTTAAGAGGAAATTCAAGATTGAAAATCCCCTCAAGCTTAATAAGAAATCCTTCTCAAATATATGGTTCACATGGTGCAACAACCAGGTCGGGCAATACAGAGTCTATTGTAGGCTTGACAGGATGTATGCAAAAGAATCTATTTTCTCCTTTGAGAGATAGAATGGTCGGGCCCCTATGAGTGTCTCCCCCACATCTATGTCAGATCACCACTCAATATATGCATTAATCTCCTTGGATTGTGAAGTTGAGACCTATCCTATCATGAAGAAAACTAGCTTTAAGCTCAACACCTCGCTTCTAAATGATGAAGACACTGATGGTGCTATCAGAATTGTTACTAGTCTGTGTAAAGTTTGTAACCCCCTGGGGCTGAACCATGTGGATATGTGAAGTCACCTAGTGGATTCTTAGAGGAAGATGTATCAAATAATGGGAAAACAAAAAGCTATTAGCAGAAATTAGGAAGAGCATGCCTTCAATGCACCCTTAACTCTATTGAAAAAGAACTACAAAACAAGGGAACTGACCCCCAATTGAAGGAGAAGATTAAGGAAGTTAAATGTCAATTAAGGAATTGTGAACAATATAATATTAATGGCCAGAGAACAAGAGCTAGGATGAATTGGATGAAAGGTGGTGATAAAGGTTCTAAATATTTCTTCAATATCATTAGAAGCAAATAGAAGAGAGAACGTATTGAAAGTATTCAGATCAATGGGGAATTCTCTATGGATCCAAATAGTATTAAAGATGCATTTTATAACTTCTATAAAGATATATTTTCTTCAGAATTTAATGAACACAATAGCAAGAAAATGGAAGAATGTCTTAAGCTGATCCCCAAAAAAATCTAGGATTTGGAGGCTATGAGACTCAATCTGTCGGTATCCTTGGAGGAAATAGAATGTGCAATCAAATCTCTAGCCAATGATAAAGCCCCCAAGCTAGATGACCTCCCTGTTGAGTTATATAAGCACAATCTAGAATGGATTGGACATGAATTACTAGAGTTATATGAGGAAGCCTTCAGGAAAGGATCTCTTGGTGTTGCCATTAATAGGGGTGTTATAAATTACTTCCCAAGGATGGAGACAAGTCCCTAGTCAAAAATTGGAGATCCATTACACTTTTGAATCTGTCATATAAGGTGATAGCTAAGGTTCTTGATAGGATAATTGGGAGCCTATTGAATGAATTTATATCTCCAACATAGGTAGGATTCATCAAACGCAGATTCATCCTTGAAAACTTGATTACCATTTGGGAGGCAATGCAATGGGCTAGGAGAAAAGATTAGAATGTAGTTATGGTTCTTCTAGACTTTGAGAAAGTTTATGATAGGATTGAGTGGCCTTTTGTTATGGGTATGCTGAATGCATTTGGTTTCCCACCATACTTCTGTAAGTGGATTAGTATTCTGCTCAAAGATTCCTCTATGGTTATTGATGTGAATGGTGATCTCTCTGAAAGTATCAGTCTCCAAAGGTTCATTAGGCAGGGATTTCCAATTGCCACAACCTTGTTTGTAATTATTGTTGATGCCCTATTCTATATTCTTAGAGCTCCCTAGCTAGGTCCCCCTATAAAAGGTATTACTCTCCCAAATGAGGAGCTTCTACTTAATGCTCAGTTTGTAGATGACACATCACTGTTTATTATCATGGAAGAAGATAACTTTGATAGCATGCTTAACAGGATTCAGTTCTTTTGTGATGTCTTGGGAGCCCAAGTGGCTCCTCACAAATCTTCAGTCATTGGGTGGTCTCCCACTCCCCCAGAATGGCTAGAAAGGAAAGGATGGAAGTGGGTAGGACCTAATGATATTATAAGATATTTGGGCATTCCCTTCTCTATTGATCCATATCTCAAAGACATGTGGAACTGGTTATACTCAAAGATTAAAAAGAAGTACATCAAATGGAAAATACATATGTTATCTTTAGCTGGAAGAGTGCAGATTGTACAGAAAGTCTTGTCAGCTCATCACATATATTTCTCCTCGGCATGGCTATTCTCCAACTATTAGACTAGGCAGATAGAGAAAATTATGAGAGATTTTTTGTGGTCAGATGGTCTTGGAAACAACAAAAGGCATTGTGTAAAATGGGATTGGTGTTGTATGCCCAAAAATAAGGGGGCTATGGGCATAAAAGACATAAGAGATCAAGGAATGGCATTGGACTCCAAGTGGGTTACTCGAGTAGTGACAGGTGATGAACCATGGAAGGTGCTAATTAGAAACAACATCAATAGATTTGATATCAAGAAAGGTAAAGGATGGAAAAATGTACCACTCTGTGACAAATTGTTGGGGAACATGAATCTCTTAATTTTTGGTTCCAAGGTGTTTCAATCAATATGGAAACCTTGGGTCTAGGTGAGGGACCTTCTCCTATTCAAGGGTGCCAGTGGTGGTCCACTTGCATACTTGGTGTTGGACAGATCAGTCTAGTGGGGGGTGGAGACCAACAATAAGCCCTTGGCATTAACTTAAAGCTTCTTTGCAAGAAATTGGATGAAATATGGCATCTCTCTTGTGCAAGATGTTATGGTTGACAATCAGCTAGGGGAGTGGGAGGAACTATCTACCAAATACCACATCGCTACCTCACAGAAAAAGACATACTCTATTTTATCTAAGGTTGTGGGCCCTTTCTTTCCTAGTAGAAGTATGGACACCAAACAATTCATGCAATGGGTTAAATGGAAGGATAGTAGTGAGTTTCACAAGATCTCTACAAAGGAGATTTATATGTTGAAAGATAAGGTTGATATTTTTGAGAGGGTGAACCTTGGCTGGGGGCTGGATATCCCGGTCCCCAAATAGAAAATCTTTTTTAAATTTTTCTGGCACTCCTTGTGTGAGCCTAAGAAGTCTTGTTTTAGATGGCTTCTACTTTTGAAGAAGCTAGTTGTTGGTAACACTCTCCCTCATAATCTAGGAGATCCTATTTGGTGTGATTTTTGTTTTGTTCCTGAGTCTTTTGAGCATTTGTCCTTTAATTGTACCTTTGCTTGGAGTATTTGGTCTATTTTATTTGGGTCTCCTATTGTTTGGAACAACAAACCTGGCATGTCCTGGTCTGATATTTTAGCTAGTTATGTTGAGTCTTTTGATTTGAAAATGAATACTTTTTGGTATGTCCTTACTTGTGAAATTCTTTGGTTTTTGTAGAAAGAATGGAATGGAAAAAATTTTTAGAAGAAAAGGAGACAACTTACTGAGTTTGGATGTAAATTCACTCATTTTCATATCATGTCACAGGTTGCTACTACTTTAGAGATTTCCAGGGATAGATTCATGACTCTCATGAGGGAGGGCCAACTATTGATCCACAAAGAAGACATTATTTCATGTCAATACTTTTCCATGCACAAAGATATGCTCCGGCAGAGGGAGCTTGACAGTCTCAATTAGTTCATCAAAGATTTGCATCTTGAAGATAGAAGGCTGCCAGGGCCTAATACATAAATCTAGCAAAGGAACTTCTTCCTTTTTGATATAATCTTTCCTCTTTTTGTATAGAAGATCCAATAACAATGTTGCAGTTGTATAAAGGGATACAACTCTTTTTTGTATTAACAAGCATCAACAATGTTTTGTAATATACTATCAGAACAATCCATATGGAAAATCTGTTAAGGTTTGAGTAATCTTATATGTAAAGGTCTAATGTAATCCATATACTATTATGAGGTCTAATGTAACCCAATTTATCAACTATGTTAATACAAAAAAAAGTCTCTTGACATGTCCATTCATTCAATGTGTCGTGTCATTTCCTACATAACCACATATTTGATCCCTTAGCTTGGGTGAACATGGTATCCCACTGTGAGATAGTCCTTGCATCCAAATCAAATCTGAATCCATTTCTCATCTATCTATTGTTGTCCCATCAGCTCATTCATCCATTCATAGTATTTCATGCGTTGCTAGAAATTGGGGCAAATAAATATAGTCATGTTTGAGAATAAATCCTGACATATGCCTTTCACCTCATTCAGTGATTGAAAAAGAGTCCTTCAAAATAACAAAAACAACACAAAATCATCCCATAAAACTCCAAAAATAAATAAATAGAAAAACCTTCAAAATAATAAAAAATATAAAACATTCATTTAAAGGTGACCATGTTTAGGGTGTTTGTGATAAGAGCCTTGACTTTCTATGATATGTTGCACATACCTCGACTCCAAATTACATACAAATGCTATGATAGACCAAAAACATTTGTGAAACATCAAAAAATTGTCAAAGACAACCAAACAAATTGTAAAACCAACCAACAAAAATCTTGCAATAAATATCCTTTGTACATAACCAATTCTTTGTCATTTCAAAACCAGGCATTGAAAGATGACATACAACACAAATGAGCTTCAACGAAACTAAGTCAAAATAGTCAAAACTAGTGAGCAAGTCCTCAACTACACTGCCAAAACCATCTTATTTATCAATCAATCCTACAACAAACCATTTTGTCAAAAATCATGTTGTCTTAGACAGGCGAAGGAACACTCAAAATTAGATGGAGTAGTCTTAGACATGGTACATTTTTATTGAAATCAGATATCATCAACAATACATCAAAATTCAATGTCCAAACTACTACAAAACACAGACACGTAATCGATACAACTACAATTTGTTGAGTCAATTTAGTCTTATTATGTCTTGATCTTCGCAAGTCATGTTCTTACGCATCTCTGGGATGTCCACAAGTGATTTAGACATGCCATGATAGTTCATGACTTATTTTGTTAGAATAACTGAGAGGGGGGGAATCAATTAAATCAATTATCCTACAGTCCCAAACTCTCAGATGTACTTTTCAAAACTATTTCAACAATATAAACAACTCGGTAAGATAAATATCAATCTGTCTGTTCATTTACCGAATACCAGTAATTATCCAAACTATGATTACCAATTAAATCAACTATGCAATATGTAAAGTATGATAGAAAAATAATCATAGCAAATAACACATAACACATTGATTTAACGTGGAAACCCTGCTAAGGGAAAAACCACCTAGGACCGGTAACCCAAAATATTTCACTCTTCTGAAGTGACCTTGGTTAGGAGCCAACCCTGTTAAAGGTTACAATGTACATTGTTAGGTGTGACCTGGTTAGAGGATTTATCACTAACAATTAACTTTTGACTAGCATTCACTATGGGGTCAACAAGATAACAATTAACATTCAAGGAATGTCATATGGTAATACAAAAAGACTGTTAGGTCCACTCGGTTAAGAGATTTTGTTGAATCAATGGTTAAACTGATACAGTTTTGATCTGATTCAAATACAACTCAATTGAAAATATTCAGATATATGCTATGCTCATAATGTTAGCTTGTGGTGACTGATCAGGAAAGTACTATCCAGGAAAGTACTGTACCAAGGCAAAAAAAATTTGAGGCCGACATATTTTCATTAATTTTTGGGCCGACATGTTGTAACTCATTCTAACCCTAAAGCAACAAACTATTGTATAATATGGCTTAGGGTTAGGGATTTCATGATGTATGATTTTAGTACTTGCGGCAGAATTGAGCTGTAAGGGATTATAGATTGTAATCAGGTTGTAATAATTGGATAATAATATATTGGACTCATTGTTGGTGGACGTAGCCCATGGATTGGGTGAACCATGTTAAATCTTTGTGTCTTCTGTTCTCTTCTGTGTGGTTTATGTTTTTCTGATATTGGTTATTTTGCATGTAAT
Source organism: Chamaecyparis obtusa (assembly GCA_027943335.1). Taxonomy (NCBI): domain Eukaryota; kingdom Viridiplantae; phylum Streptophyta; class Pinopsida; order Cupressales; family Cupressaceae; genus Chamaecyparis; species Chamaecyparis obtusa. The sequence goes on from BSBK01014198.1 coordinate 11,413, forward strand.
TGTTATTTCTACCTTGTTAATCCTAACACATAAAACTCATCTGATCATTAATCAATTCACTTCCTCAATATTTCCCCAACTTACTTTACTTGATGTATAGTTCTCTGACACTCAGTTATGCTTGTAGCTCGGTTCTATCTATAACCAGTTTGATTAGGAATGCATGAATATAGTCTTCACGTGAAATCTTCTGCAGTCTATATTTTATTTGACATGTTTCAATAATGAAACTCATGTCTCTTAAATAGACAAATAAACTATTTTCATATTAGCCATCAAATTTTGCCTCTTAATCTCCTTCGTCCATTTTGCAGCTTAAACCTTCCTCGGTAGATGTGTCCATAACACATTTCAATCTCATCCTTTAGATCGTCTCTAAATTATGTCAGCCGTGTATCTTATAATTAACTTCCTATGTAACCTCAAAATCATAACAATTTCCAGCTCATCAATTCTAGTCAGTTGTTCTTAGCATTTAATGTTTTCATCCATACTCAATTAATATTGAATGTGTTGGTGATAACTAACTCAGTTGTTACTATCACTCGGTATACACTGCACTGGCTCGGTGTATACAAAATTCTTCAATTACCAACCACATTAACTTGTTCAATTCAAATCTCTTCTTCATAATGGAATAATGTAACATGCTCAAGTCAACAATATAAAGCCATAGACTTATCAATAAGTTACCCAATGTATACCTTATCCTTATCTATCATATCCATCTTTTCCTTATGTAGATATCTCATTTCTTCACCATTTCTTCTTTCTACAGATATTCAGATGTTTGTAACTATCATGATAAGTATAGTCAAAACTAGTTGACATCAATGACAACATATTGACTAATCTAATAATCTTACATATCACTTTAATAGCTTGGTGATCTATAATCACCATTCATTCAGTTCATCGAGATATTCAATCAGTTGTAGCTCATCATATTTTTCTTTGTTTTTTGTTTGTGGAATGTTTGTCATGAAGTCTTAAAAGATAAATTTGTGTGTTTGTGATAAGAGCCTTCACATCCATATACAAATATCTAATTTGCAACATTACAATGGATACTTTGGTTGTGATGCGCCACACATACCTCGACTCCAAATGCTTGACCTAGATGGATCGACCCACATTCCTTGTCTATTCAGTGTGCCTATTTTCAATGCAAGAGGATGATTCTACCTAGATCTTTCATATCTTGGTAGGATGGTATCCATTTTCTCTATAATAATAGTGACTCAATGATGATAAATAAATAGCTCAAATGAGTTGGAGATCAAAATCATGGTCATTAAAGTATTAAGCTCTCTACTTACTATAAACTAAGGGTTTTAATCAAGAATTCATTATCATTCTTCATCCCCTTTCTATCATCTTCTAAAATTTTTCTCTAATCTCTTCTATCAATCAAATTTATTCTATCACCCACTCAATTTGTTTGTCAAAATGGTCTAATTAATTTTCAAATTAGTCAAATCAATTGGTCATTCATTCCATCATCATTTTTCTTATACAGGGTGTATCTTTCCTGAAACCAGATGTTTTCGCTTGTCTTATATAGGGTAGGTCTTCCTTGAAACCAGATGTTATAGGATGGGTCCTTCTTGAAACTAGACATGATTCTTATCAACAATTTATATGTCCAATATCAATCAAATAGTCATAACAACCTACTAATATTCTTCATTTCTTATTAATTATTCTTTTCTTGCATCATTTAATCTAAATCTTCTTTCAAGAGATCATTCATGTATTTCTTGCACAAATAATCTCTCGAGGGGGCATCATTTACCTCATTGTCACATTGTTCCTGTTGGGGCATAATTTTTATTATTTTTTGAAACAATGCCTAAAATGCATTGTATTAAAGAGGGGCAAAATGTAGACACTTAAAAATGGCCTATTGCTCTAACTCAATGACATTACTAACAAAATTCCTCCTAAACTGTTAAATAATCTTAATTATTTAATTAATTATGTCATTCTACCATATTCTAAGATCAAAATCATCATTTCTCCCTAATTCCATAATTAAGTGATTTTAATTAATTACTTTAATTATTGAACTTCTAAATAATTAATTCATCGTCTATTCATCTATAATATAATTAAATAAATAACCTTATTTAATTATACCCTATCTTCTAATTATTAATTAAATAACTAAATTTAATTAATATTCCCCCTCCTAATTATTGCATTTATGTAATAATTAAATTAAATTCTATCTCATGATTAAATAAATGATATTTATTTAATTAAACTAATCATTCCCCTCTCATGATTAAATAAATTATGTTTATTTAATTACAACTAACAATTCCTCTGATAAATAAATAAGTAATTATTTATTTATAAAATATCTCCACATGTGTAAATAAATAATATTTTATTTATTTAAATCATAATTATCCTCCTAAATCCTAACTCATAGTCACTTTGAGTTAGCTTTTCAATCACAACTCTTAACTCCACAATTATCTCTCCTAACTATCTAATCCACATTGTTAATTCCTCCATCAGCAATCAATTAAGTGTTTCATCAATTTAGTCTTCTAATCCATGCAATCAGTTGACTCATCCATGCAATCAGTTAACTCATTAGTCCATTCAAGTCATCTCTCCAATCTATTTGTTGACAGATCAATCAATCTTGTTAAACTAAGCAATCAACTCAATTGAACTCTCACTCACTCTGAGTTCAACTCCTCAATCATGGTCAATTAGCCCTTCAATCATGGATTCTTGGTTGAAACCCCTAAAATCATATAAATAGAGAGCCAAACTTTTGATTTTGGTAACCACAATTGCTTTGAATTCTTATGTTGACACGATCTTGAGCTCAATTCTAAGAGCCTACATTGCATGAGAAGGAGAACACCAAGGAAGAATTTTATGGTTTGCATATTCATGTTTTGAATTGATTTCATAATATTTGATTGATTATGCTTATTATTTGTCTTTCATCCTTTCTTGAATATTGGGAATACTAATTGCTCTAACAGTCTCTTTGTGGTTAAGATTTTATATATTATTGCAGGTTTCTATTGATCCTATTATTACCCAATTACACCACCATTCCATGATTAGTAATAACAGAGTACATTAGTAGATCACAAGAAATAGTAACTCAAATCCTAAGAGTAGTACACATATTAATCCTTGATTTTATCCCTTGCCTTAACTTGGGACTAAAGGGTCATATCAAAATGGGCATTCTTCAAATTTCTCTCCTTTTTTTCTTTTCTTTTCACAGTATGTCATCCATCTTCAAATATAGAAACCTCATTCTTCCATTCTAAAGATTTCTTGTTGGGTATTTGTGTCCTATCCTCTATACCTGAAACCTCTTGCTAATGTTATCTTTCCGCTAATGGATTCAACTCTAGCTTAAGAGAGCCTAGTGACCTATATTTATCTCTTTCCTCCGGAGTGGCAACCCCATTACTTGGCTGCAACTCCCTATCAATCCAACCCAACATGGTAATATTTTTGTGCTTTTAAAGTTGTTTATCCTACTATGTGGACTCTATGGGATTCTATACCTAGTCCCCCACTACAATCTGGGAAAAACTCTTTTGTTTCTTCCTTTTCTTTTCTACTGTATAATGTTATTGAGAAACATCCTTTCACCAAGAAAAATCCTTCTTTGCTCTCAATTTGTCACATTTCGCAACCATTTTCCCTATTTGGAAGCATCTTTTGCACCTAAAGGGAACCCCTACATAGCCCAAAGGCTCACCCAACAACCTTTGGAGGGTTTGATCATGATTTCTATAGGAAGCCCTTCAAAAATGTTCATTTACACTAAATAAGGGTGTGTGTGTGTGTAAATTATTTACAAACCTTCATGAAATGTTAAATCAACATGCTTTCAAATTGAAATCATTATATCTATCATAATTAAGAAATTCAAAATGAAAGAGTCAAGAGCGTTTCATGGATCTATAACTACAAGGACTTAAAGATTGCTCTCAACTGCAATAGATCCTTAAGTGACAACCTATAGTATGAGAATATGCAAAGATTGATGCAATTATGATCTAGGATACAAGATTGAAGCAAATGAAACTAGATTGATGTAAAGTAAACTATCCTATATACTCAAATTCACTCAAAGCTTGTTGAGATTCCTTCATTATGATGTCACTAGATGATGATCCTAAGATAAATGATCTCAATTATGATGCTCTACTCGAAATTTTATCTAAAACTCCTATAGTGCATTTGCTATGAGAATTGATACGAATTACTCTATTTGTGCATCCTATTTATAGGATTTCCCAAGGTGCCGAGGGGGGGGGGAGGGTGAGTTAAATGTGAGTTGAGTTAATCACGATCAAGGTAAGAGGTTGAGTTGTGTTTATCGAGGTGTCCAATTTGAAGGGACAAGATTGATTCTCGAGATTGGATGGTTAGGATAGGGAAGCCTTTGAGTGATCAATGTGCACATTTTCCTCTTCTCCCATTGGTTGATCCAATTTTGTCATGTAGTGGTAGGTGAGGAATTTTAGGAATAATTAATTAATTATCCATGCATTGATATTAAATAGGATGGATTTAATTATCTAAATGAACTATATAATCAAGGTGTTAATTTAATTACATATTTATTTGTTTAATTTGATTTTAATTATTCCAAATGGCTTGAATTGCACTAATGTTTTCTTTGACCATTTTTAGGTGTATATAGTTTCCTCTCTTTGAATTAATGTGTGAAGTGCATTGGTTCAAAGAAACTATGATGCCTGATGTCCAATTGCGATGATTTGATCTCAAGCTGTCATTTTGATCAATTTGATGATAATATGTTGCCTCTGATGATGATAAAATTCTGATATGGATCCCTATTTTGAACTACAATTAATTTCGATGCCCTAATTACAATTTCAAATTTTTGATATCTGATGTCCCCAATTTTGAAAAGTGTTTAGATTTTGATGATTTCATGCTCTCATTACCATATCCCCCTCAAGAAATGAATTGAAATGATTTTGAATGGTTTTAATGATTTTCATGATTTTTTTCAAAATTTTAGTGAAATTCTGATTTTAATTTATTTCCTGATAAAGAATCAATGATAAAAATTAATTGCCCTGGTTATATTAGATCATCGATGTGTCTCAAAGACTAGATTGTATGCCTTTTTGATGAATTAGTCAACATTTTGATGTCAAATGATAGGATTTGATGTTTTGTCCTCACGATCTAGAGAGTCAAAAGGAGATGCACTTGCCCAGATTGATAGAAATCTCAATTAAGAGGATATGATGGGATAATTTGGTTGATGATTGACTGCTTAGGATGATCGATAAATAAATTGACTGATTGATAATTGATTTGATAGGATTACTTGGAAGTCTTGACAATGCTGGGTCAAGTAGATGTCTAGATGATAGAGGATTAGGGATTGATGGGCCAGGTGGTATAGGTGGTGGCATTTTGATGAGATTTCCTATAGATTTAGGAGACAACTATGTTTAGTTCCTATTATTAATATCAGATTGTGATGATGTATACATTTATTTATCTCTTGAGGACCTTGATATGTATTGATGATGGACTTTGATAGACTTCCCACCCCCATGATTTATTCTCCTTTATTGATTCATTTGTACTTTAGACATTATGATTTTGATGATATATGTTGATGCACTAGACTTATGATGTATGTATGACTATATGATGTTATGCATGTTTTTGTGTTTTTATGCAGGATGTATCAATATACGATGCATTTGTTGATGGCTATGCATATGATGAATATGAAACAATGTATGGATTCATTATGATAGTGTTTTTATGTATGCAATGATTTTATTTTACAATGGGTGTAATGATATGTGATGATGCAACCTATGTGATGGAATGCACTTGTTATTGCTAATGTCCAATATACTCCATCTAAAAGGAGAAATGTTGATCTGATTTGGTTGTTGAACCTTGAGAAATCCCATAATGATTACCAATTAAAGATCTAATTTAAACATGAATTTAAAATGAAAATGAAACTAAACTATTGTCACTTTTCATTGGATCCATTTAGTTTTCAATTATCATCATTGAGCTTTATGTGGATCATCAACATTGGTACAACCCTCACTAGTTATATTTTCAACCATGATGGTATGAATACTGTACACACTAAAATGGTGCACTTCTATGAACCATTACATGCAAGGTTGCTCAAGAATGAGGCCTCACAAAGCGGCTCATAGCTCTCTATGCATGGAGTTGCAAGGGACTATGATGTGTTTGCTCTCAGCTAGAGCTACAAGCTTGTGACCTTGCTAGTCAACCACACAATGAGAGATTCAAGTGAAGACAAGGGTAACAATGCCAATATCTCCAAGAATCACTATGAAGATGTAATGCAATGCAACTAAAATGAGGATGCAAATATGCAAAGTATTCTACGAAAAGGAAAGAACAAGTGTTACAAATCCTTCCTATTTAGACTATGTGAGATTAATCTATTGCATAAAAGGAAATCTACACTAAGAATGCCATTATCATGCAACTATGAAAGAAAATATGAACTAGATGGAATGCAACAAAGATCTTCAAAGCTTGGATGCAAAAGAGTCTTCAAAGAAAGCTCCAAATGACCTAGAAAACCTACAGCATAACAATAGCATGAAAGAGATGGATGGATAATGAAGGAGAGAGCTCTCCTTTTATAAGAAATGCAAAGGAATGGGCCATGGAGATTAAGAGGCAAAAGTCTCAATCAATGGTGGAGCTTGAAAGAGGAGCAATCCATGTGCACAAGTATCCTCCAATAGGAAAATAGGAGTTGACTTTATGTCCATATGAGACAAAAAGTGCTTTTCTCCTTTTTATAAAATATGAATAATACTTTATTTGTGCAACTTAGGATAAGAGGAAAAGGTGGGGCTTTTTATTTATTAAAAGGGGAGGAAATATTCCTTTTAAATAAATAAAGACTTAGGATAAAATGGTTAGCCCATAGGATAAAAATCCAATATATGATCGAAATTAAGACTTGATCAAGAAATTGATAACGTTGAGAATATTGATTATTGATAAAATGATTCAGGGCTGATAAATCAAATAAATGGGGCCCAAAGTCTAGGTGACCATTTTTGGGTGCATACAAATACCACTTTCATTAGATTCAATGTTGCAAGAGGATAATGACATTATGGTATAGAAAAACAAAAAAGACCAAGGCATCCTTTGCGTAAATAGATAAAGAGTTAATCCTTTTCATATGCAAATATCCTTGATGATACTTTGATGATCACATCTTTAGATGAATTTACATTCTAATACAAATTAACCCTACAAGAAGAAAACAAATAAAAATATCATGCTCCATCATTGGTTCTCTATTCAAAATACGTCCTTGAGTTTCTAAAAGACGTGATGTCAAAATCAAGAAAAAATATTTGAATATATTTGCCTTTGTTATTTGATCCATATTCTTAGAAGAATTTCATCCATTTTCAGCATTTTGATCTTATTCAAGTAGTTTGATTTGATGTCTCAAGTTTGATTTAATGCTTTAGATCTTGGTCAAATGTTTGGATGTTTGAAATTTAATGTTTTGGATTGATCGAAAAGGTTCATATGTCATAATCTTTGATTTTGATAAAACATGGTTGTGTCATACGTTTGTCTAATTCCTTGATGAGCTCACTAAGTTTGGATTGTGCTCCCGGTTTGATTTTGACAGTGATAATGGAGCAAGGAAACTCTCAAACCATGATAAAAGATATTTTGGAAAACTGAGCTATGCAACTTTGAGGGTTTATTATGACTATGTACAAGGATTGTGGAAAATGTAGATGCAAATGCAATGGTTGAGAATGACAAGTTGCAAATAGATATGCTATGCAATGCACTTGATAAATACATGAGCTAACCTAATATTTTATGATTTTCTTTGGATTTGTGAATATATAATATGTTATTTGGATTTTAAAAGATTATTTTTTTTTTTGGTATTTTTAAAGATTTTTTTGTATTTTTAAAGATTTTAAATTGATCACTAATTCTCAAGAAAGATCACCTTTGTTTGCCCCTAATGTCTAGCAAGGTGTAGGGAATTATGAGTGGATGAATGCATAGATTGGACTAGAGTGAGTATGAAAAATGATGGAGGAAGCGTGCGTAATGTGACCCTCAAGGAAGGTTTCATTTAAGGTTACCCCAACTAAAAAAAATATGGCAATATTGGCTAATAACATGGTTTTAGATAGTAGATAGGGTAATGACATGATGCAATGAAAGGAATGCATTGTCCAAAATAGTGGATTTTTTAAGAGGCTTTTGAGAATGTGTTTTGTATTTTATGTGCTTCATTTTGATCAAGACCAAAGGGTATGTATGGATGAGATAAATATCAAAGGTGATAAGGGATGATGGAAGAATGATTAGGATACACAAGATCACAATAAGGTAACATGGATGCAACAAGAGAATAAGAATAAGTTAATGGATAGGATGCTTGATGTTCATGGACATTCTCAATCTATGTTGAGATCAATGGTGGAAAAGGGAATATGTATGTAGATAGGATAAATGGAAGATAGTGAATGGTGAGGGATATGATGGATAAGATGGTATGGATGGAACTTGCCCCCAAGTGTAGAGTAAAAGAAGGTGGACTATAAATGACACTTGTTTTCCAGGTTTTCATCACGGTACTTTTCCAAGGCACAACAAGGAGTGGTTTTCACCATAAGAAAGATTATTTCTCTTTTTTTCTTGACTTTTTGGGAGGTAATGAACATGAGATGGGAAGTTGAGGGATTCAAGCATATTTCTCTTTGGATAGTATTCCTTTGAAAGATACACTATAATAGATCATGGCTATTGAAAGTATGCTCAAAGATGTTGATAAGGTGACGGTAAAGAGATGATATGTAGGATAAAGGTAGATGGTGGTTAAGGATTTATGCATATGATATGATGAAGGGAATGGGAGTATGGAAAGTAGGTGTTAGATAATGTATGAGAGGATAAGAATCATGTATATGTGTGGATGGAAATTTTGGCAAGATCAACTTTGACACACACCTCAAGGGGTGAGGAAATGATGAAAATAAAATGGATTGGGAAGCTTGAGATTTTAATTGAGGAAAGAATATGAATTTTGGTAGACAAGAACCCAAAATCGACGGAGGAGGTGATGGTGTATCTAAGGTAGTGGATTTTTGGACATAGTGACCCAAAATAGACATGGAAGATGGAAAATATTTAGAGGAGGTGTATTGGAAACCTTATGAAGCTTGAATGCCAAATTTTATTTTTATTTTGTATGGAAGTATTGTAAGAGCAACTTGGGAACCCACATTGTCTTTGATTTTACTTTTCCTTGTGATTTTTTAGAACCCATTTATTTAATGAGGGATTTAGGAACCCACATTGTCTTTGACTCTTCTTTTTACTTGGTGGACCTTTGTGGCCTTTTTGATAGATATTTTTCTTTGTATTCACATGTCGATTAGATTGGACATGTTGATCTTTTTTTTATGGGTAAAAGTCCAAGGCTATAAAATATTTATATTAATAGATAAATAATGAAATACAATAAGCCTCCATTTGGTGCGGGCACTAGTAGGAAAGAACGGAGAAGAAAAATCTTTAGTCTAGCCCTGGACAAAATTCCAGATATCAGAACTTTACATAACATCTATGAGGGCCATTCCCTCTTTTATAATGTTTGAAATTCTTACATATGTTTCATATACAATTTTAATAAAACATTTACATAGTTGAATGGAGATAAAGAATTTTCACTAGACACTTTGACCTTTTAATGTATGTGGATTTTTTGAATTTATGAATTTCTGTTTTACATCCAAGTTGCTTCCAAAGGTTTTTGGAATCATGGAAAGATAGAAATGATATGGAGGGTTAATATGGATAGGTTCTTGGAAGTTTCTCAAGTACGTGTGCCTTTTTTAACCTTGATATATGATAGGGTAAGTGGGTGGCGAGCTAGGAATGATACCAATGGTTGATGTAGGGATATAACAAACCAATATGGATAGAAGGGATGAAGACTTTAGCTTTGGGATATAGGGACCAAGAATGGATTTGGAGGATGGTGAAGGTATATGCTTATGTTTAAATGGATGGATATAAGGTATAGAATGGATATGAACATCTTTAGAGTGGGCTACATCACTAAGGCCATCATTTTTAAGATTTATTTTATATCAATGGGTGCATTAATAGCTTTGATGGGAGAAATTGAAGCTTGAGGAGAGTTATTATCATGAGGGGGATTATGAGAAATGATAGGTTCATGAGGTAGACATGGTGGATCATGACAAGGAGATGATGGGATAATTTGATCTTGACATGGAAGAGGATCATTGGCTATTGTAGAAAGGGTTCTTTGCTCTTGGTTTTTAATAGCCTTATTGGAAATGGTGGAAGTGATACCTTGATATTACTTAGAAGGTGGATAAGATATATGACTTGGAGGGATACTTTGTTCTTGAGGTGGAAGGATATCATCTTGGAAGAAGTGAAAGGGTATGAGAGGATCATCATGGGATTCTAGGGCTATGGGGCCTTGTTCAAATGTTTGATAGGATTGGATAGTACATTTGAAATATGGCTAGATACTCAAGCATAAATAATTATACATATGGCCCCATAGCCCTGGAGTCAAACCTAGGATATGGGGCCATTATGTATAATCTTGTTTGATAGGATATGGAGCCATTATGTATAACTATAATTATACTCTCTTGACTATTAGAAATATGGCTAGATATTCAAGCATAAATAATTAAAATAAATCAATACAAGCTTCATTATTTTCATATGAAATACATTACACATATATAGGATTTCCTTTTCCTACATTATAGGAAAACCCTACAACAACTTGCCTAAATATAATGAACTATTTTAACAAATAAAAAAACACACACACTTACAAAAAAATACTTCTATAAGTATGACTAACTATCCTAATATTTAATATTCCTATCACTAATGATTTATACTATGTGAGTTATTATGTTAACTCACTTTATCTCACACATGTGAACACTAATTCCCAACACCCCCCCTTAGTGTGAACATGGGGTGAAAGTACATCACAATACTTGATGACCACCATAATAACACACCACACACTATAAGATAAGAGCAGGGACATACACATTTATTCATGTCAATAAATAGTGGAACTAGCCTCATTATTATTTTGTGCTTTCATCAAAGGATAGAAACAAACACTTCTACCCATGAAACCAAGGATAGAGACTAACACATCTATCCAAGGTCTTACATCAAATTTGGATAGGGAAAAAACATCTATCCTAAAACAAGTTCACGAATAGTGACTTATACTTCTTCTCACAATAATTATTATTGAGGATAAACATATCCAATCATAATTATCTAACAAATGTGATAGGGGACAAACACTTCCAATCACATGTACATAATCTTGTGAATGGGGACAAACACATCCACTCACAAATAACCAATAATAGTGATTGGGGATAAACACATCCAACCACTTACATCTTCTCATGAATGGGGAAAAATACATCCATTCACTAACAATCAAGAACTATGATTGGGGACATACACATCCAACCACAATATAAAAAGTTTGAGAACCAACTCCTCATTGTCGCATATGCAGCTGCCATTAATTATCATTGCCATTCTGATCACAAATGATATGAGACGATTACTGCTACCACCTAGAAACTAATCTTGGCTTTAGTCATTTTGGAATGAAATGGAAAATGGAACATTTATTATTATTCCCTCCCAAAATGTGAAATTTCCACTTATTTATACCTCTCTCTCTCTCTCTCTCTCTCTCTCTCTCTCTCTCTCTCTCTCTCTCTCTCTCTCTCTCTCTCTCTCTCTCTCTCTCTCCATGTTCCCATAGCTATGCTAGTGGGTTAGATCATGGAGTTTTATTTCATATTTGACATTTAGAAATTCTCTTTCCCTTTCTATGTGGTCACTTATTCTCTTGCAATATCTTTCCAAACATGATATTCGTGGTTGAGACATTTCTCTATTGAGGTCTCTTCTACTAGTTGATTTGGATTTTTGGTACTAACCCCCTTTTTTTGGTGTCTTCATCTTTTGTTTGTTTTATTTTTTGTGCCCTTGTACATGAATGTCAAAGTTGAGATCTTTCATTTGGGGGCTTGCATCCTTAAACATAGTGATGTCTTATCTCTTTGCAGTTTCCCCATGATAATCTCTCTTGTTTCCCCTCTATTTCTCTTCTCTTTTATTTTTCTTTATCATGTGCATGAGGTTGCCTCATCCTCTCACTATTTATGTACCGTCCTAAATTGTAAGCACCTAATTACTATATAATATAAAGACTATTTTTCACCCACCTTAGTGTGTTTTCTATAGTAGGACCTTCGTATCATGATACTTAATGGGCACCTAAATTTAGATATATGTCCTCTCTCATTTCAATCTTGTTTAAAACTGGGGTTAGCCCTTATTTCTAAGTGTGATCCTCTATTTTTCCTCTAATCCCATAATTTATTTCATCACCTACAACCTATATCACTATTTGTGATATTTATGTTTTGTCTCGACCTCAAAATTAGTTGTACTTGATAATTCTACATCTACCCTATCTTTCGACAACCAGTTCAAATTTGGGTTAATTTTCCTAGGTACAAAATGTTTCAAATGTTTTGTACCCAAGAACAAAACATTTCAAGCATTCTATTCCCACATATTTTAACCCAAATTTGGCTTGGAGACCTATGTTAGGATTTGAGTGGCAGATTAGGTCACATGGTCAACTTGCTTGAGTTTTAGCCCTCAAAATATAATGAGAGGTATATAAATACCTTATCTCTCCTCATTTTGGTAATTAATTTTCATAATCAAGCATTTAACATTTGAGATCAAACATTCATAATTGAGCTATCAAGTGCAAGGAAGCAAATCAAGTTCAAGAGGGATCAAGAAACTAAGTCCAAGCATTTGTGATCTAGCATTATGCTCAATAATTCAAGGTGTTTCTCTCCATAGATTTATTTTCTTTCTCCTATTGGAGGCCAAACAAATGAGTTTTCTATCAAAGAAGGAGATACACATTCACCTGTATTCATTTAAGTTTTCTTTCTCTTCTCTCAAATCAAACATTGTGGCGACTTACAACATCCAATCCATGAGGTTTTGTCTTCTATGATTTCCTTTTGAGTCTTTGTGTTAAATCAAAGCTATTGCATCAACATATTTAATCACATTCAAAGAAGCATTTGGATTGCCAAGATATGATATACTTCATTTCTTAGATCTAGCCTCTGCTACATGACAACACACTTTATTTTATTTCATTTCATTTCAAGGTTGATTCCTAAAAAGGGGTTTGACTAAGAAAAACCCTTTTATCTAACCTTATTCCTCATTTGTGTGTGTGTGGAAATAGATTACGAAGCTTCTAGGACTTTTTTTTGACAAACTAGGAGCTATCGGAGCATCCCTAAAAATTTGAGGTAAAAACCCAAGAAATAGAACGTTTCAAATGTTTTGTACCTCCCAAAAATAATTAAAAAATGGTTTGCAAATAGGTTACAACCTTCAGATTCCAGATCAACATTTATAGGTATTTTTGAAATTCCATTTGTTCGATATTCAGATTTGAAGCAACATATCTCCTATTTTTATTCTAGGTGCATATAAATCTTCCCTAATCCGCATTTCTTATCTCATCACCATTTTTTGTTTGAATTTTATATATTTAGCAAAGGATCATTGACCCATTCAATGCTTGGGACCATCCTAGCCTATTGGGACATCTTCCTTCTAAATGTGCAACTTTGAAAAGGAGAATTGATCTACCTCTTTGCATTGCTTCCCTTTTCCTATTGTACAAATAATAATAGATATTTTTTTAATAACATATAGAAGACTAATATAATCAATAGAACTCCAAGAATGAAAATCAAACCCAAAATAAAATGGTACTCAATTTTTTTTTGTACAATTATACATTTTTAAAGGTTTGTTCTCCTACAATAAATTTTGATTAAAAAATTATCACATTTTTAATATTTCCCTTTTTAAATATAATATAAACAAACAAACATCCTACATATGTTAGTCTAAATAACTAGCTCAAAAGTCATCCTATATGAAACATTTCATAATATTATTCCATTCTCTACCATTAATTGTATAGGAAACATTTATTATCTCTTCCCACCTTTCTTTTGAATAAGTAGCCATCTCCTATTTAAATTAATGTGATCCAATCCTCAATCAAACTATGAACATCTTCATTTTCTATCTAAATTTCATTCTATAACTTTTTAGTTCCTACCGTAGGCTAGAATTATAGGCAATGACGTAAACTTAACTACTGATTAAACATTTTAATTGTAACCAATCAGAAGTTAGACATTTTTATGTCTCAAAAATATTTATGATAATTAAAGTATAAATGTAATTTTCTTAACAAAATATATTAAAAAAGATAATTATCTATAATTTGATTGTCTCAAAAATTTAGATCGATAAGGACATTTTTTTGGGAAATCTCCACATTTTGATATGAACATTTATAATGTTTGATTATGTTACCGCATAATTGTCTTATTTTCATTAATTATTGAATATTTTGTGCTATTTTCATATTAATGATGCTTTGAATATTGTCATTATGAAATAAAGTTGAAGATATGATTAATTAGAGCTTTTAATTATTAAAGATTAAAATTATTATTTTAATAATTATTATTTTTAGACTTTAAAAAACTAACATTTAATATAAAATATAAATATGGAAAAAGCCATTTGAAGATTATAAATTTAAAATTGATTTGGATACAATTAAATTAATTGCAAAAAAATAAATTGACATGGATATTATAAGATTAATTATAATTTAAATAAATTAGTCTTTCAAAAAATTAAAATTAATATACATAAATACATAAGATATGTCCTAATTTTAATTAAAATAATTTAGACTTTTAAAAACTAACATTAATATATAAAATATAAATATGGAAAAAATGATATGAAGATTATAAATTCAAATTTGATTTTGATACAATTAAATTAATTATAAATTCAAAATTAAATTAAATTATTGATATAGATAATAAAATATCAACATATAACATATAACCTCAACCATAAACTCTAATTGTAAACTTTATCGTAATCTTCCCTCCAACCTTAATCATATCCATGTACTCTAATATGACCCCACATAAACTATAATCTAATCACTAACCCTCATCCTAACCCCTAATCATAATTATAATTAGGTAACCTTAATCATAACTTTAATTGTAATTGTTAACATAATAATACTAACTGTCACTTTAATATTAATCACACCCTAACCCTCACCCTCACCCTCACCCTACCCCTAACCCTAAATATAATTGTAACCATTAACATAATATTAATCCTAATTTTAAACCATTCACCCTAACTGTAACCATAACCCTACCGTTGAGCTTAGGTGATATGCTAAGGTTAACTCTGATACTAACCCTAATTATAACCATAACCCTAATACTAACCTTAAGACTAACTTTAATTACACCACTAACCTTAAATGTTACCCTAACACTAACCTTAATCGTAACTGTAATCCTAACACTAACCTTAACCATAATAGTAGCACTAACCATAATACTAAAACTAACCATAACACTAACTCTTACATAATTATATAATAAAATTCATATAATATCCTAACCTTAACATTAACTTTAACCGTAACCCTACCACTAACATTAACCATAACAGTAACACTAATCGTAGCAATAACTCTTACCACCATATATTCAAATATTGAAAATTATTAAAATGCCTTCCATGTTGCATCACGACTACTATATATATATATATATATATATATATATATATATATATATATATATATATATATATATATATATATATATATATATATATATATATATATATATATA
>BSBK01014199.1:0-57903 GCA_027943335.1 Chamaecyparis obtusa
CCTCGTAACTAAGCTTATCTCTTAGTTTGCTATTAATAATGTCTACTATTGACGCTTCTATCTTGTTTGTGATTGAAGACCAGTGGAGTTTCTAGTCCGTGAAGATCCTTCTATTTCTTTCTTTCTAGATTTCCCATACAACAATTGATGGAGCGATAATCCAGATGTCCTTATATAAATTGTCTTTATATAGGGAAGGCCAAGCTTTAAGGTTGTTTAGTAGATCCGGTTTGGATGCTGACTTCCAACCTAAACATTGATGCAACCAATTCCATCATTTTTGCGTGAAAGGGAAATTAAGGAGAATATGATTTACATCCTCTGAATGGTTCTCACATAGGGGACACCTGGAAGGCCCTTCGAAACCTAATTTGGCAATTCTATTTACAGTAAGAATTCTATCTTGCAAAGCTACCCATAAAAACATGCCTGCTTTAGGTAGGCATGATTTGTTCCAACAAAGATTCAGTGGTATGTCTATATTATCCATTTTCTACTCTTTGATTATCGAATTGTAACCCTCCTTTACCGAGTAGTTACCATTATTGGAACCTGCCCAAATTAAAAGGTTTGATTTAGATTTAGGAGATACTTCTCTAGAATTTAGAGTTGTCATAAGGTTTTATTTTTCATGCCAGACGTGATCGATATCCTCTAACTTTCTCCATTTGAATGCTTCTTCCTTACTAAGGTAATCCTTAAGGTATACTCCTTTAACTCTTTTACATTCTTCCATGAATTCTAAAGAAAAGCCTAGTTTGCTAAGGGGGGGGAGGCCAGCCCAAGAATCATCCCAAAAAAGAGCTTTATCTCCTACACCTACATCCCATGTAAGATATTTACTGATAATACCTCTGCATTCTTTCATAAAGTTCCAGATTCATGATCCTTTAACGTGAGAGGAGGATCTAAATATATTTATGGGTTCCCCTTCAGGGATATATTTATTTAATAGTATTGTTGCCCATTTACTACTTGATTCCTTATACATTCTCCATAAGAGTTTAGCTCCAAGAGCTTGATTTTGCCAATGGAGATTTTTGATTCCCAGTCCTCCTTTTGAAATTGGTCTACATAAATTATCCCATTTAATGAGGGCAAGTTTTTTGTCCTCAGAAGGGCCTTGCCAGTAGAATTCTCTAAAATTTTTGTCTATGCTATTTTTAACATTAGTGGGGAGGGGAAGAATCGACATATGGTATGTGGGTATAGCTGAAAGAACCAATTTAATCATAGTCATTCTGCCAGCTTTCGTTAACCATCTACCTTTCTAGGAGATCTTTTTATTTTGTACTTTGGTGATAACTTGCTGCCATAATTTGGAGGATAAGATTCCTTTATCCAGGTCAATGCCAAGGTATTTACATGGGAAATTACCTTTTTTGTACCCCACCATGTTACATATTTCTAATTCTCTTTTCGGGGAAGTATTAATAAAGAATATTTTAGATTTGTTAGGGTTGACATGCTGACCAAATGCTTTCATATATAGGTTTAAAATATTTTTAAAGGTTCTGGCTTCTTTTTTGCTTGCATACCCAGGTAAGATCGTATCATCCGCGAACTGTTGGTGTGTTATATTTGGTACATTTTCTGCTGCCTTTAACCCCACAATTTCACCTTCCAATTGTTTCTTGGTTATGGTTCTTCCTAATGCTTCTGCCATAATTACATAAAGAAAGGGTGATATGGGATCTCCCTGTCTAATTCCTCTAGATATACCAAAAAAACCCTTCTGGAGTCCCGTTAATTAGAACTGAAAATTTCAGGGTAGAGATACAATTAAATATGAGATTAATCCATTGTTTTGAAAATCCAAAAGCTTCCATGCACTTACAAAGAAATCTCCAATCTACTTTATCGTAAGCTTTTTGTATGTCTACTTTAATGAGCATACTTGGATCCTTAGTTATTTGGGTGGTATGGACTACTTCCTGGGTAATGATGATACCATCTAATATCGATCTGTTCGCTATAAAACCTATTTGTTCTTCTGATATAATGTTGGGAAGAAGAATTTTCAGTCTATTCGCTAGACATTTGGAGAGAATCTTGTAAACCGTATTGCATAGGGATATAGGTCTGAAGTCCCTTGGCTCCACACTTTCATTTTTCTTTGGTATTAAAGTAAAAAAGGTATTGTTTATTTCATTTAACAAGGATCCCAAATTCCTGGTTGCTTCTACTGCTTGCCATACCTCCTCCCTAATGAAGTGCCAACATTTCTGAAAACAGTTGGCTTGGAACTCGTCTGGGCCCGGGGCTTTATCTAGATGAAGTTGGAACACTGCTGATTTCACTTTGTCTAGGGATAATTTATTATTAAGCATTTTATTGTCTGCTTCCGAAAGTAGCTTTGGTATAGCTTTAAGCATTTTGTTTTGAGCTCCCATATCAGTGGCTTCTGTTTGAAAGTAGCTTTGGTATAGCTTTAAGCATTTTGTTTGAAATCATGAAAAATGTGAAATGCAATATATACACATTCATACATTGTGTAGTTCACATGAGCTATAATATATATATAAATATATATATATATATATATATATATATATATATATATATAAATTATAAACTATTATAATAAGTTGACATCGGGTAAGAGTTAGGGTTTAGCAGGTCATTTTGTGTTATAACTTAGGGTTCAAGTAAGAGTTAGTGGTAGGGTTAGGATTATCGATAGGGTGAGAGTTCAGGTCAATAGGATATTTAATGTTAAATCATATTCAAGTAAGAGTACATTAGGGTTAGGGTCAGGGTTATGATTACAATTATGATTACTATGATATTTAGTTATTTCATGATGGCTAATCGTGGGTTAATGATGTGATGCACAATGTTAAGTTTGGATTAGTGTTAGGGTTTAAAAAAAAATAGTATATATATATTTTAGAATGGTAAATTATCATAATAAGCTGACATTGGGCAAGAGTTACGGTTTAGTAGGTCATTTTGTGTTATGACTTAGGGTTCGAGTAAGAGTTAGTGGTAGGGTTAGGGTTATTGATAGGGTTAGAGTTTGGGTTAATAGGATATTTAACGTTATGATTTATGCTTCAAATAAGAGTACGCTACAGTTAGGGTTAGTTTTACGATTACAGTTATGATTACTATCATATTTAGTTATTTCATGAAGGTTAATTATGGGTTAATGATGTGATGCACAATGTTAAGTTTGGATTAGTATTAGGGTTAAAATAATAAAATAGTATATATATACATATGTTTTAAAATTATAAACTATTATAATAAGTTGACATTGGGTAAGAGTTAGGGTTTAGGAGGTCATTTTGTGTTATATGACTTAGGGTTCGAGTAAGAGTTAGTGGTAGGGTTAGGGCTATCGATAGGGTGAGAGTTCAGGTTAATAGGATATTTAACATTAAATCATATTCAAGTAACAATACATTACAGTTAGGGTTAGGGTTACGATTAGAGTTATGATTACTATGATATTTAGTTATTTCATGATGGTTAATCGTGGGTTAATGATGTGATGCACAATGTTAAGTTTGGATTAGTATTAGGTTTTTAAAAAAATAGTATATATATATATATATATATATATATATATATATATATATATATATATATATATATATATATATATATATATATATATATATATATATATATATATATATATATATATATATTTTAAAATGATAAATTATCATAAGAAGTTGACATCGACCAAGAGTTACGATTTAGTAGGTCATTTTGTGTTATGAATTAGGGTTCGAGTAACAGTTAGTGGTAGGGTTAGGGTTATCGATAGGGTGAGAGTTCAAGTTAATAGGATATTTAACATTATTGTTATGCTTCAAGTAAGAGTACGTTACACTTAGGGTTAGGGTTACAATTAGAGTTATGATTAGTATTATATTTAGTTATTTCATGACAGTTAATCATGGGTTAATGATGCGATGCACAGTGTTAAGTTTGGATTAGTATTAGGGTCTAAATAAAAAAATAGTATATATATATATTTTAAAATGATAATTTATTATAATAAGTTGACATCGAGTAAGACTTAGGGTTTAGTAGGTCATTTTGTGTTATGAGTTAGGGTTCGAGTAAGAGTTAGTGCTAGGGTTAGGGTTATCGATAGGGTGAGAGTTCAAGTTAATAAGATATTTAACGTAATGATTTATGCTTTAAGTAAGAGTACGTTACAGTTAGGGTTATGATTACGATTAGAGTTATGATTAGTATTATATTTAGTTATTTCATGATGGTTAATTGTGGGTTAATGATGTGATGAACAATGTTAAGTTTGGATTAGTATTAGGGTTAAAATATTCATGCAGGTTACTATGAAAAATAGGGTGAACGGTCAAATCGGTAATATGATTTGGGGTTGATATGTAGTCTTATGGTTACAAATAGGGTTATGTTTTAACCTATTAAGGGTTAGTATAACCCTTATGGTTAGCTTTTGTCTAATGATAAACAACATGATTATGGTTTTGATTAGGATTAAATTATCACCTTACAAAATGAATGAATCAGATGTCCTCTATATTTATTTCGTCACATTTAATTGGTGCATTCATTGAAAAAATTAATATTAGAAATACAGAGTTGAACAAAAAATGTTTTAAAATGTTGAAAGTATAGGGGTAACCATCATTGGAATAGGAAAAAATATATATTCACTATCTTGTTTGTGAAAGTTACAAACAAAGATGAAAGGGGAAATAGGAGTCCCACTACAACCATTAGATAATTAAGAAGTGTGAAAGCCAAGATAAGAACAATCTAAGTCAATAACATTTCTCCATAATGATGCAAGTACATGACATATTCTTCAACAATGAAGTTGGTATCACGACCTTTATTTGTACAATGATCACAATATACTTCTTTCATCATTGATGGAAATGCATCCACTTTTGTAGATGTCTCACGCAAAACTTTTGAAACATCTTCCATCTGCTTTATATCCAGTTCGTCAACATAGTCAATTGATAACGCTAAATTCTCCATAGATTTTATTATAGTTGCACATGACTCTTGAATGATTCACGTACACTTGTCAAATTCACTCTCAAAAACATCATTTGAGCCCATCGAAGCAGAGGGGCTTGTAACCATGATGTTGGACTCTCTATCAGAGGCTACCATAGGTGGAATGGTATCCTATAAAGTTTTAAACAAACATTAGTATATATAATTAATCAGATTAACTATTTTGCATTACCATTTCAAACTTTAGATGCTACCTATAGTGGAATAGTATATATGATTTTGTGAAATTTTTTATATTTAAATTAAGAAGTAGTCAAGTTTGCAAACATGATATAAATTATATTAATGATACATATTTAAATAAAAGAGAACACGAATTTGAAATATGATATACTAATTCAGAACAATAATGACACAAAATAGGAGATTAATAAATAATGCAATATTTAATAGCAATACAACATTACAGTACATCATTGATTTTCAAGACACTTGAGTCTAATTTCTTTTGCTTTTCTATTGGAAAGTTGTTTCCCACTCTTCATTTTTTCATAGTGGTCATATGTGAACGGTGGCATGATTCTCAAGCCTTCTAGAGACTTTACACGAGATATAGCTACAAATGTCAATCCTGCTCTTTCTCTCGGGCCTATATCAACTATGGTTCTCGAAAGAGTTAGTCCTTGAGATTTATGAATTGTCAATGCCCATGCCAACCTTAATGGTAACTGAAAGGTTCTACCCCTCTAGACTGGTGATATTGGAACTATTCTTGGATGATGGTCATCATATGGTAATCTAGAATAATTATCAAATTCAACCGTAACATAAGTAGGTGGTTCAGGTGGGGCGGTTCCTGGTTTGTACACAATATTCCAGATATATCCCAAGGATCCATTGACAAGACTGGCTTCAATCCATAGATTTGTAGTTAAGATGACCCTTGAATGCTTATTGAACAATAACTCTAGATCAAGTTCTTCATTCGAGAAATCTTCAATTGTATTACTGTTCCTTGACTTAGTTGCAAGGCTACATGCAACAGGTTGCCTCAAAAACACAACATCCTCAAGTTATGGTTCCAAACATTGGCATTTGTAGAGAGAAAATGCACTGTCTTGTCAAAATCATCATTGGTTGCAACATCTAACCTCATAGGGGTTCTCATCATAAGAAAGTTCCAATCATCCAAGTTTGGACTCGCATCTCTCACATTTGTGAGAAGTTGACGAAATCTTTTTGGTGGATGTTTTCTCCATCTTGCCTAAATATTTTATCTATTGTAACCACTGTTTTGAATTATTTCCACAATAACTTTGCCTACCTGTTGCTAGCATATGTCGGTTTATCATTCACTGGAGGCAACTGACCAAGATCACCAACCAAAATAATAGATATACCTAAAATAAAGTAAGAGAAATGATTAGAAGACTATCTATGAAAATTACATGATTGTATTTATAGATGAGTTATATTAATAAATATTATAGCACAAAAATAGCGTCATTAGAAAAAATGAAAGTATACTTGCAAAACTTATCTGAGTCGAGAATATATATATATATATATATATATATATATATATATATATATATATATATATATATATATATATATATATATATATATATATATATATATATATATATATATATATATATATATATATATATATATATATATATATATATATATATATATATATATATATATATATATATATATATATATATATATATATATATATATATATATATATATATATTATATATATATATATATATATATATATATATATATATATATATATATATATTATATATATATATAAGTTGATACTTTGTGGGAAGGCTTGTCTGAGTCGAGAATCTATATTTTCCAGCAAGTTTTGACCAATGAAGCTCATTTCATCAATCAAAATATACCTGATATGGGCCATTTCTTCTTACAAACTTGTGAGTCACATCCCCTCTAGCTGAGAAAAATCTCTAATTGGTATTCTCAACTTTGAATGAATTGTAGAAGCTCCTATATTTAAAGCCGCAACTTAATTTGGTGCAAGTAATAGAAGTAGAGAAGGACTTGGCAAAGCTGCAGTTTGAAGAATTTGATTGATGGCACCAATCAGATAAGACTTTCCTATTCCTGTTGTTCCTTGAATTATCATAAACAAAGGCATCCCGACCTGATTTCCATGGTAGTGTGTCATAATAATATCAATTGCCTTCTGTTGCTTCTCATTGAGGCTTGTTAAGTTGATGCAATGTGGGATGTCATCATACATGAGACATCCATGTTTCTTCATTTATCCTATGAAGTTGATTGCTATAGTAGTATGCTCTTCACCTTGATATTCACTACACCAGTTTGTATTTCTATCAACATCTCTTCTTCCTAACATATCTATCTCAGAAACCTGCATATGTTGACCACGATGTAGTCTAGATATGATTTCCCATTCATGCTCTATGGTATTTTCTTGAACAACTTCATTATCTTCCACTTCAGAAGAACTGCTAGGATCATCATTTTCTATATGTGCTAATCTTTGAACATGCCAAGGATTATAATTGAGTGATTCCCAGTTTTCTACTATAGTATCATTATCATGACCAATGTCTCTTTCAATATTATGAAAAGGCTTGTATAGCAACAACTCAGATAAAAAAAACTCCACCCATTTACTTGAATCATGTGGAGGAATGGATACAAACCTAGGGAAAACTTTGACAATAGCCATCTTTTGCCTTGGTCCCCATTTGTTGTCTCCTCTTTTTCTAAGATTGTATATCCAAGATCTGGCTGCATCAATTAAGGTGATACCTTCCATACAAATCGGTCTTATTTTATAGCCATCTATAAAAGATTTGGCATGTTCTTCATCAATTTCCTCATTTTTTACTACTACAGGTTTGAAAACCTCATGCGAGGCATTCAGATTAACAAACCTTCTGCTACTCTCAACCAATGGAAGCTCTAACAACATATGACATGTTTCATGGGCTCCAATAGCCCTCTCTATAACTGTTTCTGTGAGTAGCTTTCTGTATGCTCGCGCAGCTAAATCATCAGGATTTTCCAGGTTTGACAAACGCATCAACATTTCACAATAGGTTTTTGAACTCCTCTTAGCTTTTGCTACATACTTTGCAATGTACTTAATAACTGCATGTTTTGAAAGAACAGGTTGCTAATCTATATTTTCCCTCCACAGTTGCAGTATGTACTGATTATGTGAATTCACTGTATCATCGTTTCTATCAAGCTCAAATTTTCTTTCACCTGATTTTGGATCCTCACATAACTTGGATCCCTCCAAATTCAATGGCCAAGGTGCATCGTACCTAAGAGAAAGAGAAGTGAGCATCTATTTTGATTAATTTATGGGAATAGTTAATATATAATTTTTATGTATTCTATATTAATTGATGAAAGAATTACCTACAAACCATTCTTCCCCTATTTTTACGCAAACATGCACCCTCCTTATAGACCGTGTGGCATTTGACACAGTTGACTATTTCTTCGTAGTCATGGTCAATATCCATCTGAGCTCTAGAGTTGTCCACTATTTTTGAGACATGGATGTTGACCAAAATGTTGGAAAACCTACAAAGGGTTGTGAATTAAATATCATATTAAAATTTTATAATAGTTTCTTGTTTCTCATACATATGAACATATAGTGTGAGCATCATGTTATGTAGATATATATATGATTAAATGACTTAAAACATACCTGTATATTTCTTTGATGAGGATCATGTATAGGATTCCATGCATGAATAATGGAATGAAAATACCTCTCAATAGTTTTGCATTCCTCCTCATTTGACCAGTCTATAGTGTCCATGTTTGGTGCTCCTTCAAGCCATAAAAATCAATGCACATGAGGCGAACCCCTATGTGCCACTGATACCTACACCAAAAATCACTGACTTTCATACCTTTTTCAAGTATCTCTTTCTTGAACATTGTATGCCTCAAATGCATGTAATGTGCAACTATATGAGGATAGTCAATGACATTTTGTCTTCTCCACTTTTGAGCCTCTTATGGATCAGTTGGTGGTGTTCCTGACATCAGTGCATGCAAATCAGGCTAGTGCATATCCACTGCACTCAAAGTGAATAAAATTATAGGAGTCCCAATTTGGTGAAGCATATCTATTAATTCTTCTCTACATTTACACCAATATGATCTTGTTCCTCTTAGAGTTGTTCCAAATCTCATCAACCTATCTACCAAATTATTATGTGGCATATTTTCCATATGTTCTCTTAGGTCATTGATGGTAATTGGCATGTCTTCAAAACTCCTTTTTACAAATACAATAGATGAATTTTGATGTCTAATTATCATATTCATCATGAAATACCTAAACCTAGGATGTTTACCAAATCGATGATCCCTATATCACAACAAATGCTTCACATATTCATGCAGATGAATTCTCCTCATTCTTGGCTCTAACCAATTACATCTTCCATGAGGAAACAATGTTGGAAATGCCATATCCAACAATCCTGATGTGACATATTCATTGATGGGTGATGCACCTATAGCTGGCCATTCAATTAATGCAAATGGAACTGCCTGAGGATTGTTAACCCATGCTTGGATTAATTCCATTTCTCTTTGAGCATTAGATGGTTGTGAAACCATAGACGTTGTGTGTTGAATTACATTACCTTCATCTATCTCCATGACTGGACCCACAAAAACCACTTCGTTTGCATTAGAATCAAATTCCATGTGGACTGTCCTCAATCTATTAAAAACATTTTGATCAGTATATGTAGGCATGTCATTGAGAGCCTGTTCATCAATTCTTACATCTGCATAAAACTTGTCATGGTCTACTTTGTATTTCAATGCTCTGTACACATGATCCCTGTTTACAGTAAAGTTATAATGTGTACCACGTTGATCCCTTCTACGAACAATAATAATTGGCAAATGCTCAATTGTATATGGTAAAACTTTGACCACTTGTTCTACATGTTGAGGAAAACTTATAGTGTGTCCTTTATACTTATACTGACCACCAGTTGCATGTGTAACTTGCAGTATAGGACCGACATGTGCAATCAACATCTCTTCAACCTGAGTCAAATTTGCAAGCTCTTATGGTTGAGATCCAGGGTCCATATTGTTTGAAGATGAAAACCTGTGAGTTCCTCTTTCTTGTCTACACCTGTTGCATATTGGGCCTTCACAGGTGTGATATACTTTAATTGCAAGATATGATTCTTGACAAACATGACACATTTGAGGAGTCTTCAAACTATCTATCTGATGCCTAAATTGCATTTGCAATCTACTAAATTCAATTTCAAGCATACGATTTGGGTTTGCAATGTTTTCCATAGTACCATCAATATCAACATTCATTTCTAATTGATTTTCATGCTGTGGCATTTGTAGAACATGCTCTATAAACACAGACTCTTCATTTTCAACATCTAATTGAATGTTTACATTAGGTGGATTGTTATATCTATGGCTCGGTTCAGGATCATCTTGAATCAGTTGACGCCCTTCATTTTGAAGGCTTTGAACATAAGTTCGTTGATGGTTGTTTATTGAAACATTTATATCATCTCTATTTTCAGTTTCTAATTGTTCCACTGTTACTTCTTCCCTTCTTCTATGAATTCTTTGTCTATCAGTTTCATTATGCTTGACCCTATGTTGTTCTCTTTGACTTTCGGTCAATTGTTCTTGCTGACGTCTACAAGACTCTCTTCTATATTGTCTTTAATATTCTCTTTGATATTCTCTTCTAGCTTCCTTTGATTCAAAGATCAACCTTGATCTCACCATATCTAGTATGGAATAACATTAAATTAGTGACCTAAGCAAACTTTATATTATACATATGTTAAAACATTGTAATAATTAAAAACAAAGAATGTTACTTGTCAATTAATATGTTTTTTTATATATAGATTTGAAAGGAAAATGCCAATTTATAATACATTGCAATTTAGTTGTGATAATTTATGTATCATATTTAAATACATATTTAAACATATAGAATACAAATTCTGAAAAATAAAAGACAATAACAACATTGAGTGTAAACACCATAAAAATTAGACATACATGGAGTAAATTAGAGCCAAGATATACAAGAATA
The DNA here is from genome assembly GCA_027943335.1 of Chamaecyparis obtusa. Taxonomy (NCBI): domain Eukaryota; kingdom Viridiplantae; phylum Streptophyta; class Pinopsida; order Cupressales; family Cupressaceae; genus Chamaecyparis; species Chamaecyparis obtusa. Next base: position 11,114 of record BSBK01014199.1, read on the forward strand.
ACAAAATGAATTTTTTTTAACAATAATTGATATACAATAATGATTGCAATGGTCTAAAGGCCATTTTGTGAAAACATGACAACACATGATCTCTTATTTGTAATACTAAGCAATCAATCCAAAAACATACGTGATCCCATTTGGATCTCAATACAAACATTAATTGTCAACATTTCAATTCCAGTATGTTTGCCTCCATCTTCCCCTAACCCATTCTTTCTCTGCTCGTACATGGGTGCATGAATATGGCTTCAAAGTGTGTGAGTCAGGAAAGTACACCTCAAAGAACTCTACTTGACTAAGGGGTGAAATAAATTTGTCGACGGTCACACCCGACCACCAAAAATCATTGTCTAGTACTTTTACTGCAAATCGAGGAGGTACAAATCGCGACAAAGTAATAGGAGGTGGAATAGGTCTCATATAATCTACATACACCTCAACGAGGGGCTCTCGAGCCCATTCATTATTTATGAAGTGGTGATATTTGACACAATATTTTGGCACCTCACTATTGTTAACAATGTCTACAATTGTTGCTTCAAACCAAGCCCCTTCGAACCCCTCCTTGTCAGAGATAAATGCTATGTGGATACATTTTGGTGGCCTTCGATTGGCTGAGGTTGAATACAGGTGGAAGGTTGTCAGTGGGGCCAGGCCCTTTCAGCGGTCAGGAGGCTTTCACATCTACAGAGGATCGACGACCGATGTATCTTCACAAGGGTTTTTGTCAGGGCTCGCGATCTTACAACAACCGCTGATCTTGGTTGGTGTCAAAACTTCCTTCGGTGGGTCCTTATGTGCTGACTTGCTTGAATTTGGTTGGTCCACATGGCTGATGTCAGTGGGCCCGTGGGGTCAGGGGTTTCTAAAGAAGGTAAAACATGATCAGATCTCGCGGCTATCATTATACCAGAGGCTCAAAGTGCTCGATCATTACAATGGTAGTATAGCGATAGCCATCCGATGGTGTTCTTAGGGACATGGCTCCAAAGTTTTCCAGTGCAATGACGTGCTCAATTTTTATTGGCTGCTGACTTCCAGGTGGCGGTTGACTTGTCAGAAAGGGTTTTCAACTATTTTAAAGGATGCATCTGGGTTGTTCATCTGCCAGGAAGGTTATTCATCGACGGTCACATTTTAAAATATATCTGCTAGCTGTTAATATTCAAATTTGAATATCTCTGAGAGGGTTTTGCATTCTTTCAGCCATGCACGATGTCGGTTAGCTCAGGAGTTTAATTCTTAGGATGGTTGTGGTTGAGAGGGTGATGGAGGTGACCATTGGCTGGTGTTACAGGGTACTGTGCCACATTTTCATGCCAAGAAGTGCTAAAAGGAGTTGGCACCACCTTTTCAAATAGTACCTCTTCCAAGGGAATAAGATCAGATTTGAAGCCTTCATGGCTTAGTGGAATTGTAGGTGGGTAGATGGGTCAAAGTTGTTGTGTCTGCAAGTGGACTCAGTCCAAGATCAACATGCAAAGAGAAAGATCTGATCTATTAGCAGGTGTTCTCAGAGATTTTCATGATGAGTAATCAGTGTACCTTTAGGGTTTGACATTATTGTAGATCTATAACCCTAGTTAGGTTAATTTTGACTCCTGCCTGCGGGTAGTTGAGTATGTATATATTGTTTTGGAGCCTTTAGTGCTCAAGAGTTGGACAATTTGTAGAAGAAAATTCATCTTTTCTTAAAGACCATCTGTGGTATCATTTCTACCCTCTGGCTTATACAGTTGTATTTCTCCCATTGATGATTCAAATATTGCAAAGGTATTTTGTGACAATCCTTCATGTCCCTATGCTTCCTTGTTTGGATTATCTCTTATTGGATCAAAGTATATGCATGTTTTTAGTGATTATTTTAGGGTTCCTGATCCCTCTTGCTTTCTGCAATTTTGTGTGTTACTGTGTTTGATCTAATTTAGATGTTCTTGTGGGTATACCTCAGCCCCCTTAACAGTCTTGTTTCAATCCTACACCGAGTTGTAGAAGTGAATGTCTGTTTGTAGGTCATAAGTTGTGCCTATTCTCAGGCCCTATTATGAAATATTTATGCAAGCCTATTCGGTAAGTTGTGACCTACTAGACCTGAGCTTTTCATTGATCTCATTCCTACATACTGAGATCCAAACCCTAGTTTCTGTGCATCACCTAGTAGGTAGTTACCTTTCAAGTCATTTCTCTTACAAGCATTCCTTCTATCCCTTTCCCTCAAAAGTTTTACTTTCATGACTAAAAGTAGATTAGGGTGATTATCCAAGAGGAACTAGCCTAGAACCTGGAGGTCTCATCTTAGTTAGCAAAGGTCCCACAACCTAGAGATGATTCCCATGTTATACTAAGTTATCAAGACCAAGAGAGCTTGAGACAAAGACATAAACTTAGTGTGTAACATTTCTGGCATGCCCGGTGGGACTACACGAGAAGTTATTCAAATTCAAAGATATGCTATCTCTGATATGCAAATTGCATAAAATAGGCTTTTAGAAGTCATTTTTACCAAGTATATCTAGCGACTCCACTGATTTCAAAGATCTAGGCTACATTGTTCAAAGTTTTATGAGAAAGATTGAGACTAGAAGCTCAAAGCCTACCCAATTTTCAGAGTTGCCCTCAAAGAAATGTCACAAAGGTAGGTTAACTCAAAGGACATCCCGTGCAAGAAGATTTCAATCAACACCTCTTGATACATCAAAAAGGAGACATTTTCCCTTTCATTCCAAAAGAAGAGGGAGATCTCTAACCAGAGATCTAGAAGAAGATTCCAATCAAGCAGTAAATACAACTCATATAGTTGTCAATCTCAGGATTCCAACTCCTACAATGGCAAGACAGTTTGATTTTGCACCATTCAATCAGGGTAGTCCATTGGCCTTTTCTCAACATCATGATGTGCCCTTGGTGGCCCTTAAGAGTATACCTGATTTCACAGGTGAAGGGCAGAAAACTACTTTTGAGCACATAAGAGATGTGACCACCATATGCAGCATACACAACATTACTCAAGAGGATGTGGCCACAAAGTTATTAGCAGCCTCTTTAAAAGGCAAAGCTCTAGAATGGTTTAGAACTCTAACTATTGGTTCTATCACTTAGGATGAGTTAGGGGATGCATTAAGTAAACATTTTGAGGATAAATCAGATAATTTGTCTCTAGTTGAACAGTTAACAACTATTAAGAGAGACCCTCAAGAACAAATGACAAATTATAATAGTAGATTCCTTAAAACATGGAATAGAATCCCAGTCTCAGTGAGACCATCAGCTGACCACGCCTTCCTTTACTATTTACAAAGTCTAAATGGTCAAATTTCTATCATGATCTAGTCTATGGGAGGTACTTCTCTGCCCCAAGCTTTTGACATAGCTGTTAGGGCTAAAAATTGTTTAATCCAAGTAGGCATGATTGCTAGAAGGCCTCCAATGCCCTTTTTTCCTAGCCTTCAACCCATTGCACCTGCCCAAGTACCCCCATTTACCCCTATTCCCACCATATTGGCACCCCAAGCTAGTACTAGTGGTCAAGAGTTGAGGACTAGTTTCTCTCAAGAGTTACAAGAGATAAAGAATAGCCAACAAAGTAGTTAGCAAGAAATGACCAACTTGTTGCAGACCTTGACTAAAGAGGTCACAAATCTAAAGAAGCAAGGTCAAGGAATCAAACCACCATTTTAGACACAAGGCCAAGGTCCTAATTAGCAATATCAAAACCAAGGACAACCTTATCAACAAAATAGGCCACCATACCAAGGAGGCTATCAAGGACAAAGACAAAATTTCAATCAGAGACCATTTCAACCATATAACCCTGCACCTCTAAATTCTACTAACCTAGTGAGGGATATGGTTCCTAGTCAAAATAATATGGCTATGGATAATGAATGGTGTTTTCCTTGTAGTCAGCCTCATAATCAGGCTACATGTTCAAATGGATGGATGAACCAAGCTCTAATGGTTCAAAATGCCTCACAAGCTTAATCAGAGGTTTCATCCAGTGGATCACTTCCTCAACAAGAATCACAAGAGAATGAGACTACCCTTTTCAATAGGGAGCAACCAAACTTCAATGGAGTCAATGATGAGGCTGCTTTTGTTGCCTTTACAAGAGCAAAAAGAAGAGCTCAAGACATGGAGAGAGAAGATTCCAACTCCAAAGCTACTACATCTACAGAACCACTGTAGCAAGCTAATCCCATCACACCTAAGGAGACTCCTATCATCACAAGCAAAGAAAGCCAGCATTCCAAAGAGGTAGAGCCCATCATGCCAAAGACACAAAAAAGAGTACACACTGTGACACCTTATAATATTGTAGACAACATGAAGAAGGTGAATGTCACCATGTCCATGTGGGACTCTTTGGCTCTTCCAGGACAGCTTGAAATCTTGAAGAAGGCCATGACAGAGGTAGCGACTCCTCAACCTGCAAAAGAAGCTACAAAGCCAGTGTTGGTCAACACCGATCAAGAAAAGGAGGCTCTAGGTAACAACTCCAAAGCCAATACCACACAAGGTAGGAACTCAAAGCCACCTCCCTTTTATGTATCTTTAATCATTGGAGAATCTTTAGTACATAATTGTATGGTAGATAGTGGAGCTACTAGCACTATAATGCCCAAGAAAGTAGTTGAATAATTAGGACTAAAATACGAGCCCTTCCAAAAGAAGGTTACCCAACTTGATCAATCCTCAGTCAATACTATAGGTGTGGCCAAGGATACCAGTCTAATCCTGCATGCTAGTCCTAATTTCTCAATCCTCCTTGATATATATATCATAGACCTCCCTACATTATTTTCTATATGTCTTTCAAGGGAGTTTACATCCAAGCTAGGAGGATACCTATCTTCTGATTGGTCTCACATGTTATTTCATACAAGGTATGGGACCAAGGTCACCATTAAGTCAAAACCATTAGTAGCACACCATGTAGAGTCATATGTGTCCAATGCCATCAATGTGAATTGCCCTATATTTGATAGCAGTGACTTCCAAACCATTAGTGAAGCAAGCACCAAGATAGAAAGTATCCCTGATATTCTTCTAGATGAAAGAGCTTTAGAGGCCCAAGAAAATCTGATTTGGGATTCTGGTTTGGGAAGTTATTTAATAAAAGAAGGTGGAGTCATAGAGCCAAGCCTTCTCAAAGAGGATACTGATTCAGAAGATCAGAATAATCAGGTTTGGGAACTATTTTTTGATGGGGCTAGAAGTAGACATGGTTCTAGTGGTGGTGCTATGCTAGTGTCCCCAAAAGGAGAAAGGTATTATACTGCCTTTAGATTTAGTTTCTCCTGCACTAGCAATACTGGAGAGTATGAAAGTCTAGTCAATGGACTAGAATGGGCCAGAAAAAGACCTTAAAATTTTATGGTGATAGTGAGTTAGTTGTCAGCCAAGTGAGAGGGATAAGTGCAACCAAGAATGACACCATGAAAGCATACAAGCATAGAGTTTGGGATGCAATTGAAGATTTCCATGCTTTCAATATTGTTGCCATCCCTAGAAAGTTAAATCAAAATGCAGATAGATTAGCTGCTATTGGATCCCAATATGACATCCCAAATAGCATTTCAAAGGAGGTGGATCAATAGCATATCAAAGTGATTTTCAGACCCTCTATTCCTGATAATGATGTAAATTGGTAGGTGTTTGACAATGATGAACAAATCCTACAATTCTTGTTTGAAGAAGATGTTTATTCAGAGTGCAATCAAGATAGGCTATCACAAAGATATGGTGATCAAGTGATACAACTCAAGTCTAATAAGATGCCTAGAGGTCTTGTCACTTTGGAGGCTATCTTCAACAAGGATGATGAAGTCAAGAAAAGCAAAGCTGGCCTAGTAGTTCAACAAGAACATTGTGTTGAATTAGAGTTGGAACTAGGTAAGAGCTTACAATTTGGAAAAGTGAACACTGAATTGGAGAAGCAAGCTTACACTCAGTTATTCAAAGAATTCAGTGATGTTTTTGCATGGCAAATGAGGATCTCAAAGGTTTTGATCCTACCCTTGCTCACCACACTATTGAGTTAGAACCAAATGCCAAACCAGTGAGGCAAAAGCAAAGGCCTGTTAATCCTAAGCTTGAGCCACTTATGCATAAAGAAGTGCTGAAATTGATAGAAAGTGGTATCATCTATCCCATTAAGCATACTAGTTGGGTTTCCAACCTTGTTCTTGTCAGGAAGAAGAATGGGGAGCTGAGGTTATGTGTTGACTTCAGGGATCTTAACAGAGCCTCATTAAAGGACCGCCATCCATTACCCTCTATGGAACAAATCTTACAATGTGTCTCTGGATCTAAGAGATTTTCATTATTGGATGGCTATTCAGGATACAATCAGATCTTAGTAAATGAAGAGGATCAATATAAGACTGAATTTACAACCAAGTGGGGAACCATGGCTTATCAAAAGATGCCCTTTGGTTTGTCAAATGCAGGTGCCTCATTTCAAAAGGCAATGGATATGGCCTTTAAGAGCCTAATGTACAAGTTTGTGTTGGTCTACTTGGATGATATAACTATCTATTCAAAGCATGCAGTAGATCATATCAAACATTTGAGAAAGATTTTTGAAAGGTGTAGAGAGTTTGGGGTATCTCTTAATCCCAAGAAATGTGTGTTTGCAGTTCATGAAGGAAAATTATTGGGATATGTAGTATCCAAAGAAGGAATTATAGTGGATCCTAAGAGAATTGCAACTATCCTAGAGCTACCCCTACCACATCATAAGAAAGGTCTCCAATCTTTCATAGGAAAGATTAACTTTGTTAGGAGGTTCTTGCCTAACATTGTAGATTTACTCAAGCCTTTGACAACCATGTTGAAGAAGAGTTCAACTTTTAGTTGGACCAAAGAAGGGAAAGTCAATTTCCAAGCTATCAAAGAGGCCCTAACAGAAGCTCCTACCCTCTTAAACCCAAGTTTCAATAAGGATTTCATCCTTTATGCTTATGGAGGTCATGATGCCATATCTGCAATGTTGACTCAAGAAAATTCAGATGGATTGGAGCAGCCCATTGCTTTCTTTAGCAAAGGTTTAGAAGAGTATGAACAGAGATACTCTTTTGTAGAAAAACATTTTCTTGCTATGGTAAAGAGCCTTAAAAAGTTCAGATATCTATTGACCCATAGCAAGGTACATTTAAAAGTTACTCATCCAAGTGTCAAAGAGTTTTTGCTTTCCAAGGACCTAAATGAGAAAAGAGCTGGTTGGATCACCAAGGTAATGGAATATGACTTTGATATTCAAACTACCAAGCTGGCTAGAGGAAGAGATCTTTGTGAGCATTTGGCAGAGGATGAGAGTTCAAAGAAATTAGAGAAAATGGATGCATCTTTGGTGGTGCATTCTACAGAAGAACAAGCCAAGGCAACAAGCTGGTTGCCTAATATGATCAATTACTTGAGGACAGGACAATGTCCCGCAGGCCTAGATTTAGCAAGAAGGAGGTATTATAGATTACAATCTGTCCCTTTTGTGTTGATTGATGATGTTCTTTTTAGAAAGGATCACAATGGTGTCCTTTTAAGATGCATAGATTCAGAAAAGATAGCTGATGTCCTATTTGAGTTTCATGATGGACCTTCTAGAGGTCACTTTTCTCCTAGGACTACTGCTTTTAAAATCATGAGGGCTAGATACTATTGGCCATCTATTTTTAAGGATAGTCATGATTATGTCAGGAAATGCATCAAGTGTGCCATGTTTGCAAAAAAAGAGAGGCTTGTAGCCTTGCCCCTACAACTAGTTAGAATAGATCAACCCTTCATGAAGTGGGGTATAGATTTCATAGGAATGATTAACCCTCCATCTAGTGCAGGGCATAAATGGATAATTACTGCAACTGATTATTTCACTAGATGGACAGAGGCAATTGCATTGAAAGAAGCCAATGAGAGTGCTGTCCTAAGCTTTTATGATGATTTAATTCATAGGTTTGGCACTCCTAATTCCATCATCTCAGATAATGCCTTGGCATTCACAGGCCTCAAAGTCTCAGAGTGGGCAGTCAAGAATGACATCTATCTAAATACCAGTTCAAATTATTACCCCCAAGGCAATGGCTTGGCATAATCCACAAATAAGAACTTGATTAGGATAATCAAGAAGACTCTTCAAGAAAATCAAAGAGATTGGCATACTAAGTTGAGGTTTGCAGTGTGGTTAGACAGAATTACCCCAAAGAGGATTATTGGTAATTCTCCTTATGTGCTAGTATATGGTAAGGAGGCTAAGTTGTCCATTTCAACTGAATTACCAACTCTAGACTTAGCTACTCAATATGCCTTATTTGATGAAGAAGATCCCTTACAGATCAGATATGCTCAATTGATGGAATTGGAAGAGCTCAGAGATAAATCCATGAAGGATATGGAATTCCATCAGATTTAGACAAAGAAGAGCCTTGATAAAAGAGTTAGAGTCAGAGACTTCAAGGTTGGAGACATAGTCCTCAAATGGGATGAGTTCAGGTCAAGACCTGGCAGGCACACAAAATTTGACTCCTTTTGGGGTGGACCATATGTAATCATAGAGTGCAGGGGCTCCAATGCTTTTCAACTATCAAATGTGGAAGGAGTTCCCCTACCTATCTTTGTAAATGGTTTTCACTTGAAACCCTATTTTGAGGTTAACCCCTCTCTGTAAATTTTGTAAAGTTCCCCTATTTTCCTTTCCTTGCTTTCTAGTTTAGTTCCCTATTTTCCATGAAGTGCTCTGAGCACAATTCTAGTTCTGCCTCTCTGAGAGAATTTTGCAATTTTGATGACCCCATGCCCAATGGATGTTCAAGGTCACTAGTTTTACATGTCTAGTAGGCTGACATCTAGTAGAAATCACCAAAATGTTACCCAAATTTTCATATGCATTCAAATTTGGTTGAAAACCATACCCAGGCTTATATTTTTATCTTGTCTACCATCCCTAAAATTTTCATGGATTTATCTCCTGTTCTCTGGCCTCTGTAATTTGTTATCTCCCTAGTCTACAGTTGAAGATTTGAAAAACTAGTCGTTGGTATTCAAAAATCCAAAAAAACCCTTTGGCCATGTTATATTTTCATGTTACCTTTTTCTCGATCACTTAAGTTTCCAATTTGCGAGTGCCCTTTTTAAATCCTTCAATCGCCAAGTCTCCGATTCCTGGTGGTTAACCCCTTAAAACTCAGCGATCCCGTGAGTGGTTACTGATTAAGTTGGCGACCTTAGTTCAAGCGACCAAGACAAGATTCTTGATCTGACGGTGGTCGCATGATCTTATGGCCTCGAAAGATTCCATCAGATCTTGCAATGATCATCAATTTCTTCTACCTGTAGAGTTTAACGTGTCAGTGGGACTGGTGCCACCTCATCTTATTTGGCAGCTCCTGATTCATCGATGATGTCTGATTTGGAAGGTTGTCAGTGGGGCCATCTTCCTTGGTGGGTTAAGTTCTGATCAGATCATGTGGTCATCATTATACTGGGGGCTCAAGATGCACGTGTTTTATCATGGCGGTATAGCGACAGCCGTAGATCTTGCTTTATCGCTTGGCTTTTGTCAGTGGGTTCTATGTCAGAGACAAATGCTATGTGGATCCATTTTGGCGGTCTTTGATTGGTTGAGGTTGAATACAGGTGGAAGGTTGTCAATGGGGCCGGGCCCTTTCAGTGGTCAGGAGGCTCTGACATCTGCAGATGATCGATGACCGGCATATCTTTGCAAGGGTTTGTGTCAGGGCTTGTGATCTTACGACAATCGATGATCTTGATTGGTGTCAGAACTTCCTTCGGTGGGTCCTTATGTGTTGACTTGCTTGAATTTGGTTGGTCTATGTGGCCGATGTCAGTGGGCCCGTGGGGTCAGGGGTTTCTAAAGAAGGTAAAATGCGATCAGATCTCGTGACTGTCATTATACCGGAGGCTCAAAGTGCTCGATCATTACGATGGTAGTATAGCGATAGCCATTTGATGGTGTTCTTAGGGACATGGGTCCAAAGTCTACCAGTGCAATGACGTGCTCAATTTTTATTGGCTACTGACTTCCAGGTGGCGGTTGACTTGTCAGAAAGGGTTTTAGATTGTTTTAAAGGATACATCTGGGCCGTTCATCTACCAAGAAGGTTATTCATCGATAGTCATGTTTTAAAATATATGTGCTAGCCATTAATATTCAAATTTGAATATCTCTACGAGGGTTTTGCGTTCTTTCGGCCATGCATGACGTCGGTTAGCTTGGGAGTTTAATTCTCAGGATGGTTGTGGTTGAGAGGGTCATGGAGGTGACCGTTGGCTGGCGTTGGAGGGTACTGTGCCACATTTTCACGCCAAGAAGTGCTAGAAGGAGTTGGTGCCACCTTTTCAAATAGTACCTCTTCCAAGGGAATAAGATCAGATTTGAAGCCTTCATGGCTTAGTGGAATTGCAGGTGGGTAGATGGGTCAAAGTTGTTGTGTCTGCAGGTGGACTCAGTCCAAGATTAACACGCAAAGAGAAAGATCTGATCTGTTGGTGGGTGTTCTCAGAGATTTTCATGATGAGTAATCAGTGTACCTTTAGGGTTTGACATTATTGTATATCTGTAACCCTAGTTAGGTTAATATTGACTCCTGCCTGCGGGCAGTTGAGTATGTATATATTTTTTTGGAGCCTTTAGTGCTCAAGAGTTGGACAATTTGTAGAAGAAAATTCATCTTTTCTTAAAGGCCATTTGTGGTATCATTTCTACCCTCTGGCTTATACAGTTGTATTTCTCCCATTGATGATTCAAATATTGCAAAGGTATTTTGTGACAATCCTTCATGTCCCTATGCTTCCTTGTTCGGATTATCTCTTATTGGATCAAAGTATATGCATGTTTTCAGTGATTATTTTAGGGTTCCTGATCTCTCTTGCTGTCTGCAATTTTGTGTGTTACTGTGTTTGATCTGATTTAGATGTTCTTGTGGGTATACCTCAGCCCCCTTAACAGTCTTGTTTCAATCCTACACCGAGTTGTAGAAGTGAATGTCTATTTGTAGGTCATAAGTTGTGCCTTATTCTCAGGCCCTCTTATGAAATATTTATGCAAGCCTATTCGGTAAGTTGTGACCTACTAGACCTGAGCTTTTCATTGATCTCATTCCTACATACTGAGATCCAAACCCTAGTTTCTGTGCATCACCTAGTAGGTAGTTTGCTTTCAAGTCATTTCTCTTACAAGCATTCCTTCTATCCCTTTCCCTCAAAAGTTTTACTTTCATGACTAAAAGTAGATTAGGGTGATTATCCAAGAGGAACCAGCCTAGAACTTGGAGGTCTCATCTCGGTTAGCAAAGGTCCCACAACCTAGAGATGATTCCCATGTTATATTGAGTTATCAAGATCAAGAGAGCTTGAGACAAAGGCACAAACTTAGTGTATAACAGTAACTATTAAAATACTAATAAATTAAGTTTTAAAATCTAATTAGGAATTGAAATCTAAACGTAATATTCTAAAGGTAATATTGTAAATGGAAATCTCCTAATTTTTTACAAAAACAAAGTATTTATTGAGCAAAAAAAAAAATTGTGCTAAAAAAATTACTGAGCAAAAAAAATAAATTAGTAATTACTAATTGTGGTAAAAAAATTTAAAAAATCTATATCTAACAAAGGTAATTTTCAAAATTAAATTTATATAAAAAGTAAATATTACACTATGGCGGCATTGTCATCCACAATGTAAACAGATTATTTAAATTAAATAAACAAATTATCTAAAGTGAATGTAATAACTATATTAAATAAACAGATCATCTAAATTAGATCTAATAAGTATATTAAAGTATATTAAACAACTCCAAATTAAAATTTAAGAAATGTATTAAAATAATATTAAAAATATACTAAAAACAATATTAATCTAATATAAACGGATTATGGAAATGTAATAACTAAAGTAAATGTAATAAGTAAATGAAATAAACAGATTATCTAAATTAAATTATAATTTATGAAATGTATTAAAACAATATTACAACTATACTACAAAGCAATATTAATCTAAAATACTAAAAAACAAAATTAATCTAAAATAATACAATATGGCAGCTTTGCCATCCATAATGTAATATTATTAGATTTAATAATATTAAAATTAGATTAAATTTATATGCAAATGTTAAAACAAAATTAGATGAAATATTAGAACAATATTAGATCTATATTATTTGCATATAAAAGAACATAAACAAAATTAGAAGTATATTAAAACAAAATTTGATCAAATATTAAAACAACATTATATCTAATATGAAAAGTATATAAAACTATTTATATAAAACATATAAATATATTTTATATAAATAGTTTATATAAAACTATATAAATATATTTTATATAGTTTTATATTACATCTAATATATATAAATATATATTAGATCTAATATTAAACTATATAAATAGTTTATATAGTTCAAAGTATAAACTATTTATATAAATAATTTATATACACTATAAACTATTTGACATGGGTTTTATATAAAATATATTTATATAGTTTTATATTATATCTAATATAAAACTATATAAATATATTTTATATAGTTATATATATATATTTTATATAAAACCTAGATCTAATATTAAACTATATAAAATAACATTAAATTAAATGCAAATATATTTGAAAATGTATTTACCTTTAAAAGATGAACTTTGAAATTGGTGGAAACCTATCTGCAAATCCTCCTCTCCAAATAAGAAATCTCTGAAATGCTTGCTCTCAAATCTGTGAAATCCTCAAATCCTCACAACTCTCAAATCTCTCAAATTTGCTGTGAAATTTTCATGCTCTACCTGCAAACAAAAAGAATAGCTCCAAAAATGAAGAGCACTCTTTTATAAATGAAGAGTGGCTCTTCATTTCCCAAGCTTTTTGTATTCCCATCCATGAAATTCAAAAAATGCCAAGATTTGATGAACTTTTGGTATTCACGTTCGTGAATACCAAAATTTCATAAAAAACGTTACTTCAAAATTTAAAAAAAAAATATATTCGCAAATTTTCATTTCATATGTTGCAATTTAATTGGGGATATGGCACAGGGCTTGGGCGACACTGTCGGTGCCATGCATGTGGCTGTCGGCAGGCTGGCAATGTCAGTGCCATGCCGTGCACTTGGCTACCGGCAGGCTGGTAGCGCCAGTGTCGTGCCGTGTGCACTAGTGACACGACACGACACTGGCGCTGGCAGCTTGCTGGCAGCCAAGTGCATGACACCGGCATGACATCGCAGAATTTGCAGCACACGAGGCCCCCCACTCATATGCCCGACGGTATGAAATGAGCCAAAAGACTTTTTTAAAATGTTATTTATTTATTTATTTAATAAATGAATTGACGTTGCTTAACGCACGTCAGTTCATTTTCGGGTATGCTTTTTTATTTATGATTTTTTCGTTTCTTATTTATGATTTATGATTTTTTCATTTTTCATTTTTTATTTTTTATTTTTTCATTTTTTGAATTGTAATTGATGTTAAATCTTTTTTTTGTACATGGCATATTCCTTGGAATATGCCGTGTTGGTGTCCTCCTGTTCCGCTACAACTGTATAGGAACACCTCTCGGCGTAACAAGACCTTAAGAAAGGAAGCAAAAACTTTTGATAGTGGAGGAAACACGATGGAATTTTCTCCCCTACTCACACTCCATGTTGCTTGGTCAAACTTTGAACTCCCAAACTATGATCTTCATTATTTCAAATGCAAACAACCCAATACCATTCCTCACTAAGTAACCATCATGACCGATGGTCTTGTTTTTCTCTTCAATTGTATTCAACGCTGCAAAATATGATGTGGGTGCAGAATAAGGAACAAGACCAAGATCACTTATTTTGATAACGATATGATGGGGTAGCTCCCAGGATTTCATTCTTCCATAATTATTGTAATCCCCTTATTATTCATAGCGATATCAAGGGAAGTAATATTTTTCTTGACATAAACTTTCAGGCCTGGATTCCTGATTTTGGGATAGCTAAGCATATGAATCCTCAAAAGAGCCATATCTCAACCCAAGCTACAGGTGTCCCCTAAATATGTAGGCCGAACTTAATCTAATATGCAGGCCAATGTTTACAGCTTTGGGATGGTGATGATGGAGATTGCTAGGGGAAGGAGACCTAATCTATCTGATCTTTCTATTTAATTATCATGTGAGATTGTTTGATCATATGATATGGCTTAATTATCAAACACAATTCTGATGCTATTACTGCATTTGGCTGAATTTCATGAATGTAATGTCTGAATATACAATGAATGCTTCACCCCAAATTCTATGGGCACTACACTCAATGACTCACTCAAACTGCTAGGAAATCAAAGTGTTGGCCTGTAAGATAATAAAAGTCAGCTAAAAGTCATTCACTTATGAGTGTGTCAAGATCTACACAGTGTACTTCTTGAATGATAGAGCAACATCTTCGTTCAAAGAACACTCCTCTAAGAATGCATTCACCATAATCTCAATACAAAAGGATTGTAGTGTTTATCTAACGCGATCAGTTTGAAGTAGTTGATTTTCTTATTTGATAAATATATATGACCCTATTATCCCGAAGTGATGTCCGTCCACTTACAATACATTCTTGGAATGGAGCTATAATAATAGGGTATATGGAATTTTGGAAATCAAACTAAGCAACAACTGGAGTTGCCGACAGAGCACAGGCCAACCAGATGGAATGACGTCAAGTGAAGGAGATAGAAGGAACAACACTGACTAAAAGAGATAGGTACTGTGGAGAAGGCATAAAGTGGAGGATTCAGCCATCAGTCACTGGTGAAAGCTGTAGTGGAGGATGACAACTCTTCGAAAAGGTAACCAACAAGTTTTTGTGGTAGTCACCAGAGGAAGCTGTCATGCAAGCAGACACGATGACACATTCCAGACCAAAAATGAGGGTTTTGGGAGAAAACACTCCCACAATAAAGCCTATAAGCTTTTATATATATATATATATATATATATATATATATATATATATATATATATATATATATATATATATATATATATATATATATATATATATATATATATATATATATATATATATATATATATATATATATATATATATATATATATATATATATATTGATATATTGGAGGTGTGACCTAACTCAATGTCGAGCATTCTATATTTTGGGTATCTGGATGAGATCCTTTGCTCTTATTTGTATAAAATATTTAATACTATTATTAACTAGTAATTGCAACTTAGTATGCAATTTGTACGTCGAATAAATGTTAAGTTGCTTTTTTTCTTCGATATATATGTTTCAAATGTGGTTAATTTTTATTTTTTTTGTTTGATTTAAATTTGTGATTTTTTTTGCTAAGAAAGAATAATATATGATTGAATTTTGTAATGTGTTTAACAAATTTTAAGTAACATAAACAACGTTTTTGTTTTAAAAAAAAGTTTAAATAAATAAATAGCTACCCCAAATTAATAATTTGGATAGTAATTTATTACAATAAATTCATAATTATTATTTAAAAATTAACTACAAATAAACACTAAATATTAATATTAACTTCTATTCAATTATAATATATTTGAAACAGAAATAAATCTAAAATTATATAAATGTTAATATAATAATTTAAATGATTAAATAAATAAATTTTCAAATTACTATATTGTTGAAATTATAAAATTTAAATAAAATTTTAATTTACACTATTAAAAAAGCAAGGAATGCAGTGTGCTTAATTTTAAACTTTTTGATTGATTATATTGTAAATATTAGTAAGTTAGGTGTAGTTTATTTTTTTAATAGGTAATTTTAAAAATTAGAAAATACAAATTCAACATTACATATATTTTTATACTTAAATATCTAAAATTAAAAGTTTAATCAATTAAACATAACCTTTTAAACAAATTTATTTAAGAACTAAATTTCCTTTTAAACAATCTTCCCAGAACTTGTAGGGAAAAATTACGGATGCAAGTAATTTATTTACAAAAGCATATACGCCAACAAACATTAAAAATAATTCAATTTAAAAGTTGAAGATCTTCTATACAATACGACATTTTGCAAGTCCAAAATCACTTTCATTCTTTTCGCTTAAAATAAATAGAAAATCCTCATTAATGAAGTACATCACACATACATTGCAAAACCATTCAAACATCATTTACTGGAAAAAATCCATATAACAAATTCAAAAAACCACTGCAAATATATTATCTGAGTGCCATTTAACTTTCACTTAGAAGTATTATTGAAGAAGGAGTTGATAGCAGGCATTAAAAAAAAAAAACCATTAAAAAAAATAAACCTCATAAGGCCAAGGCGGGATTTCAGAATTTTCCTTCCCGGGCTATGAAGTCCGTCAGTCAGAAATAGGCTTTAAAAAGTTAACTATCGGATTTCGCAATGAGACAGTGCAAATTCTGATAAACTCCATTTGTCTTAGAAATTAATATTAATATCCATTGACATAAGGCTCATTTCAATGTATTTCTAATATGAAGGCCTAAAACATTTCGCTATGATGAATATCCTCGGATTCCAATCTTGTCAACCCTAGTCACCACGATAAATGAATGCCTCGCTTCACTTCTTCCCATGTAGACATTATGCAAGTTGGCGGCTCCTCTAGCAATGTGACAAACACGTGCCTTGTTATTACCTTACTCGTTACTGAGAGGGGGGGGGGGGGGTTGAATCAGTAAATACTAAATTTCTTCTTTTTACTACTTATAAGCAGATTCTTGAATGCAAGGTAGAAAGTTAACAGTCATTCACAATCATAAACCAAATCACACAGATCTACTCAAGTATTTATACGTGGAAACCCTCAGTTAGAGAGAAAAACCACGGTGAGACAGAGCTCACAACTTCACTAGTTCTAGATGAAAGTGCCCTGTTAGGAGCATACAAAGCATTGGTTAAGGTGCTACCTGATTAAGGGATTTTTACAAATGATCGGTTAGGATCTACGCCCTATTAAGAGCTGCCTAGTTATAGGACTTTGAACATCAACAAAGATGTCACCCTGTTAGGGGATTTTTACAATGAACCAATTAGGTTCACCCTATTAGAGGGATTTGTATATGATGTAACACCTTTTAAAAGAAGTGATCTATAATGACACTCATTGTCTGATTAGATCATACCTGTAGATCTCTTCCCTTGTTTGCCTAGCTGTTGATCTTCCTTTCTTACTTCACCTTTGTGCCTGCAACACTCCTCAGAAGATATCTTTCCTCTGCACTCTGTAATTTCCAACTATTAGCAATAGCAGCACCATACTTTGTGTCCTATAACTAATATTTATACAAGAGTGATCCTCTTGACTCACGGAACCGCCAGGGAGAAAACTTGACCATAAAATATGCAATGCAAGAAGGCTGTGCGTTGTGATCTAGAGTTTATCTTGAGATCATCCGTAGAATTTAAAGCTAACTCCTGTTGAAAGGTTAACTTCACATCAGAGTAATGGATGTCTCGCATAATCAGGCTCTTAACTCAAACTGTTCCACAAAAATTGGATCAGATTTATCTATCAGTTAGATCGGTACTAGTTTGTCGTTGGATGCTGAATAAGACCGATACTGAGTACTTGGTTCAATCTACCGGTTTATCTAACTACTTAGTTGACCGGTTCATACACCATGTGCTTCATCTACCGGTGTCATCTAAGTAATGCAAGTGACTGGTGATCTTCGACCGGTGTGAATGGGTTTGATGAAATACACTAATGACAACTTAAATTGCTAACAATCTTCCCCTTTGTCATTGGTGGCAAAATAGTAAAAAACAAAACCATTCATTTGTAAAAAACTTCCCTTGACTGAGTCCTCTAGTTTTCATTAACTTCTCCTTGTTCTTTACAAATAACTTCCCCTTTTTGCCTCCATAAGACAAAGTGTTGATGTTTTGTAGCTTCAGTCGAATAAACACTATGAGTCTTTACTAGTGAAGATATGTATATATATATTTAGTATATATGAGATGTATATATATACACTTAAATATATATATAAATATTATTATCATGTAAATATTAGAGAAATTAATATAATACTCAAGAGATATTATATATATGTATGTATATATGTATATGTATATATATATAATAATAGTTATCATTATATATTAATTACATATTAATGAATAGACATGTCTCATGAAGGGACATGTCTCTTCTTGGCTCATTCTCAATATAAATGCAAGAGATTGTTGCATTTGGAAAATAGATAACATGAGATAGTGCTATTACATTTGCAATGATCCTAAAACCTTAACATGGTATCAGAGCCAAGTTGCAAATGTAAGAGAGTAGTTTGTTGATGGTGAATGTGTGATTGTCTCAGAAAATACAGTCTCGGTGCGAAGACCATATCTCCCAAATGCACTGTTGGATTTTGCTAAATTTTGGATATGTTTTAGATAAACCAATTTAAAAGAATCTCACTAGAGCAATTGAAGAAAAAATCCTAGGATCAAAATTTATGACCGACTTTGTATGGGTTTATAATAAAATAAAATAAAAATCTGAAAAAGAGCGGGGTTCCTTCTTTAATGCCTAACCACTTGAAGGGAGATCTAATAAGATTGAAGATAAATATTTCATGTTTTATTAATGCACATAATTTTTGAGTTTTTTAATCCATGCTATACTATTGGTTATTAAAATCTTGTATGCTTCAATCATTGGTATTTCTGGTCGAGATAGTTTAGTGAGCTATTTGTAATCTCTCTCTGACATACCTTCAGGACAGAAGCACAAGAAAATTGCATTCAAGGGAGAAAGAACTTGATGCTTCCAAAAGAATTGATGATTGAGACTAAAGGGAGTCTGGAATTTCAAAAGAGGTAAAGAAGTTGATAAACTTGAGCTTCAGAGGGAGTAGATGGTTTAGTAAAGTTGTGACAATCTTGATCATATTGATTGAGAGGGAGTTCACCATTGACGGTGAAACACTTCTGAGGTAAACTTGATAAAATTGATTATTATATTAATGAATCATAAATGTTTTTAATGGGCCTACCCCCCTGTGTAAATCATGAGGAAGTGATGACTTCCAAATGATTATCACTTGTATTTGTAGAAGTTATTGGAAGGTGACGATCTTACAATAACTTATATCATGATATACATTATTTATAATGTTGAAACAGATCATGATGAATTAATGCAACAACTAAGTGTTAGATGTCATTAAGTTGACAGTCTATGAGTTGTTTGCATAAATATATCTTGTAAATCAACAACTAAGTGTTAGATGTCATTAAATTGACAGTCTATAAGTTGCTTGTATAGATACATCTTGTAAAGAAACAACTAAGTGTTAGATGTCATTGACGGTCTATGAGTTGTTTGTATAGATATATGATAGGTATTTGGTGAATATCATGTGTTGATATTCTACAGGCGAGTACCTTATTGAGTACTTGGTGAATATCATATGTTGATGTTCTGATAGGCCAATACTTAGAGTATTTGGTGAATGTCATGTGTTGACATTCTAATAGGCCAATACTCATGATATCAAATGGATAGAATCACCGATGGAGGCAATCTACATATTGAGACTATGTTTCTATTGATTACATCTTGAGGATGATGCCTTTATTTCTTACATCATATGATTGATGTTGTCAAGTTTCTTAAGTGTTGACATTGGATTGATTTATCCTCCCTAGCTAAGAGGGAGTGTTGATGTTTTGTAGCTTCAGTCGAATAAACACTGAGTCAATACTAGTGAAGATATGTATATATATATTTAGTATATATATACTTAAATATATATATTTAGTATATATATACTTAAATATATATATAAATATTATTATTATGTAAATATTAGAGAAATTAATATAATACTCAAGAGATATTATATATATGTATGTATATATGTATATGTATATATATAATAATAATTATCATTATATATTAATTACATATTAATGAATAAACATGTCTCATAAAGGGACATGTCTCTTCTTGACTCATTCTCAATATAAATGCAAGAGATTGTTGCATTTGGAAAACATATAACATGAGATAGTGCTATTACATTTGCAATGATCCTAAAACCTTAACACAAAGGGTTATGTCTTCCTTCACATTTGAAGCTGTGTGAAGATATCCTTATAGATGTTCTTTGTACAATGTAGAAATGATGCCCATTGATTGGTTACATATTCAATATTTTGTTGGGAAGCCTTGAGAGACAATGATGTTTTCCGTATCATCTACAGTTTTGTAGTCCGGTTCATTGATGAAAACATCAGTTGAAGTAGTTTTCTGGTGCATGATATCAAGTGTTGGGGCCAAAAACATCTAGAATCCAATGATGTCTTGAATTCTTTTGTTCTCTTCTTCTGTAGTCTTTCTGAGGACTAGAGAAAGACTACCCATTTCTCTACTGAAAGTTGTGGCTGTTTTGGTCTTGATGTCAAATTGGTTGGACAAAGCTCTTATGTCTTATGAAGTCTTTATAGCTTTTTCAGTTAAATCTGTCAAGAAAAACTCAAAATTTGAAGTTCTACTTAACAAATTTTCTGCAACTTGTATTTGCCGTTGAAGAACTTTTAGATTGTTTAGCAGAATAGCTTTTATATTTTCAACTTGCTTGTGAAGAATCTCCACTCTTTTCTATGCATAGTGGTTAATTGCCACTATTTCTAGATTAGTCAGATCCTCACCGATGGTTGCAGTCAGCACTTCTAGCTGGTCGATGACCGGTTCATCTTCGTCTATATCAGCATCTGGTACAAAGTTGTACAGGATGTCTTTTACTTTGTTCAGAACCATATCCTATTTTCTTTTAGTAAGCTCTTTCAGCTGTCTTGTTGACATTTTGCTGATGTCAACTATTGTATTAGTTGTTTTGCTCCTTTTTACTTCAGATTCTTCAGAGGATGTGATCTTTCTTTTAGAGGAGCTGGCAAGAGTTTCTTGTTCCTTCTCTTTACTATGTTCTTGTGCCTTTGAAGCTTGCTCATGTTCTTTTGCATCTTGTTTGTCTATCTTGTTTCCCTCTTTTGGTCTAGCTTCCAGTTTTTGAACATGTATCTCAGGCATAGCATCTTCTATTTGATGTGAGGGCTCTTTTGATGGAGCTTGTGATTGCTGCTGTTCTTCAGCTATATGAAGATCATCTGTAGGGATCCCATCACCTCTTTTATCTGATCTGTTAGTGGGAAGATTGACAGAAGTTTGTCCCAATTTAACCGGTTCACTAGAAGTGAACTTTTCTATGAGGACTTCCTGCTCATCAGATATCAGAGTGTAAGTTGCAGTAAACTGAACAGGTGGATCAACAATTGTAGTGGTGTGATCCCGAGGACCTATTTCTTCAAGGGTATTGAAATCATACTGCTGCCAGAAATCAAAGGTCTCTTTAAAGACTTCATTCTCATAACCATTGAGAATCTTGGCAACTCTATAATTTGTATCTAGATTCATAGATGCATCTCCTAAAAGAAGCATTATACTTTTATCACTTAAGCTAGGTCTAGCTTTTTCTAGTGCTTCTTTGTTGATTTGTGAGTTTCTTTCCAAATCAGTTCTCCATTTTTCTTGAAGCTTGCTATTCAATTCGAGAGGAAACTTGCCTCTATAATCCCTAGGAGTTTTAATGAAGTCTAGTAGACTTTCAATAGGAGCTTTTTCTATTGCTTGTTTGTCTTCCTTAGCTAACACGCTATACCATTTGGCTGCATTATCTATTTCTCCAAAATTTGTAATTTTAGTTACAATGTCATTAACAGTCATAGTGTGAGCCTTCCCTTTTTCTAGAGATACAAGAGGGGTAGGATTTGTTAGTTCATCAGTTATGTCAACGATGACCGGTTTCTCTACTCCGAGTACTCCTTTTCCTTTCTTGGTGTCACAAACTGATGGAGCTGTTGCCTTTTGGCGTACTTCCTTTGCTTATTACTGTGTTTGAAGTAGGTTGCTCCAGATGACTACTCCTTCAGTATGGACTTTCTCAGTTTCTCCAATCAGCAAGAGGTTTGTTCTTTTCTTTATTAGGAAATTCTACTGGTGTAGTTCAGCTTGTTGACTCGCTTCTTCCAGAGAGATGATTTTGCACTTCTAGCAGAGCTTGAATTCTTAGGCAATACTTTATGAAGCTCTATAGGGCTTAGATTGAACTTATGTAGGCATTCAACAATAGCATCTTCAATTTTCCTTCGGTCTTCATCATTTTCCAAACTCTATCACTTACTAACATTAGCCATTCCTCCAATTTCTTTTAGTCCTATTATAAATTCATCTATCGTTGGTTTACCTTTTCTTGGTGGATCCACCTTTTCTTTCTTGCCAGTCCTCTTCTTTCTTTCACTGAGCAGAACTGTATCCTCCGAATCAGTTTCTTCTGCTTCTTGCTCTTGTGTGCTTGACTTCGGTTGAGCTTTTCTCTTTTGTGCTATTGGTGGTGCAGTTTCCAGTTTCTTCTTTGGCGTGGGAAATCTTTTGACATAGACATTCTTGATTGGCACCTACTTTAAATTCTTCTCTATCTCCTCATAGGTTCCAAACCGTTGAGCACCGAGATCCAGATGTGCTTTTTCCAGGGCCTCTACATACACCGTTGCAAACTTTTCTATGATTTTGTATCCAAGCTCAGGTGCATACTCATCTCTCAGTTCTACTACTTGAATGATGCAGAAGTTAGTAGACACTAGAAAACATACCTCCTTTTTGTACTTGTTAACAATAGTTGACGGGATTCTTTCTCTAGTATGCATTTTTAGTTGAAATGCATTAAAGTGATCAGTCATTTCCTTGTCAAACTAGTCTCCCAGTTCGTTAGCCATATCATAGATTTTCATCATGACCGGTCGATCTGTTATCCATGTTACTTTTCCTCTCCCGAGAAAGAAATTAGAACAATAGAAGAAAAGAAAAACCAAGAGTGTTCCAAATTTTAGTGATTTCTTCTTAATGATGCCCAGCTTCTTCATGTTTTCAAAGATTTGTCCTCTTAGCATTTCACACATATCATATTGTGCATTGTCATGAACAATTCTATAGGTTGCATGTATGCCTCCACTCGGTATGCTGTTGAGGTTACTTGATTGATATACTTTGTAACCGATTACTACAGATGCAAACCGAACAACTGGATCCTCAATGTCAGTTACGGTCATCAATCGCTTGTCAGATTTTGATTTTGTCAGGTTAGCCACCACTGCATTAGATATGGTTCTTAGAGTAAGTGTTTCTCCTTGATTGCAGAACCCAGTTACCCTATGAAGATCATCTTTCATGATCGAAGTGTAGATTCCTTTCATCAGCCAAAATCTTGGATCATGCACCCGACTAACTACCATTCGAATCTATTCAGGTTTGAAGATAACTAGATACAAGACCCCATTTATGATTCCCGATGATACTAGCTTTGCATAGCCACTGAGATGATTACCATCTAAGCACAATGAGTGATACTCACTCTGTATGTACAATTCTCATAGCTCTTCTTGCTTAGCATTAATAAATGCAGTTACGTCTTCTGTCAAGAGCACTCCTTTAGGTACCGAGGAGAGCGCACCAGCCATGTCAATCTCCCTGTCTTGATTTGGCAAGATATCAAAAGGACTACGATCTACTTGATTTGTAGGAACAAGCTTTGCCTCATATGATGAGGATGCCATTGCTCTCACTTGGTTGCTGGAGATGATTAGATTGGTTTGACAGATAATCTCACTCTATGATCGAATTGCAAGAATATTGCTCAAGCAGAGATTAGATAACATAAAATCACAAGGTAAAAAGGAAATGAGTTATCTTTCTTTTCTTTTATAGGATTAGGGCATAATGGTAATTACCAAACGGTAACTATTGTTAAACGGCTATAGTAATAAATGTCTTACCTAACCTTTCTTGACACTTTTGCTAACTGGTAGTCTGACTTTTTTGATTAGGCTTGTCCTGATTGATCACCTCAAGTTTTTCCGGTCTGTCCTATAGCCTAAGTGAGATAGGACTCACTAGTTCTACTGAGAACGATAGTTGTACTACCAGTTCCCTCTAGGCCTTGAAGACTTAGTTAGTAGAAGGAATATCACCATCTTGTGATGATGATTTTTCCTTTGTTGCCTCCTCGATAGAGTTCTTTGATTCTTTGACAAACCAAATTTTCTTCACTACTTTCTTGGTTTCTTTGTCTTTGTTGTTCCTTTTATCAGAACTCAAGATCTTCACCACTGGTCCATCCGATCCTTTGTTTCTATTCCTGAGCTGGTTCCAATAGTCCTTGGCTAGTTGACCGACTCTGTTGCAGTAATGGAAGACTATATTGGTTGCTTTCCAAGGCCTCATCCCTCTCAGATTAGGTGGTTCACTCCATGATTCTTTGTTGCAATGCATCCCTTTGTTTGGATGACTAGTTGCATTCTAGTTTCTACTTTTTTTTGAGAATACCAGCTTGGGTGATCTGAATGCCATAGTCTATGATTTGCATTCTTCAGCCTTGTGTCTGAATTTGTTGCAGGCATAAAAGTATCCCTTGAAGCTTCCCCTACTTCTGCTGGACATAGATATGGGACTGGACCAACACTCATTGGTCTTGTGGCCCTTTTTGCAATAGTTTTTATAGTAACTATTGTTGGTTCTTACTGATGCATTTCTGCAGTCATTAGTGTCATGACCTAGTTTTCCACAAAGCTTACATGGGGTGTAAAGGTTTTTTCTACCTCTTTGTGCTAGCATCTTCCTTTTGTTCTTCTTGCTTGGCTGAGCACTGGATGACTCATCATTCCTTTTGGTGACTCCCTTGGTAAATCTGAGACTGGTGTGATCATTGTGCCTTCGTTGAGCATTGAGTTGCTCATCGAGCTTGACTGAGCTTTCATTGTATCTTCTCAGCATTTCATTCCTTCTTTCAAGGACTTTCATTTGTTCCTTGAGTTGACATATCTTGATTGCCAACTTCTTGCATGCTTCATCTCTAACCTGCCATGCTTTATGCATATTGGCATTTTCCTGGGTGGCAATCAACAAGTCCTCTTGGAGTTGCATAATGAGGAGTTCATTGGCTCTTGCAGCTTCCTCTACTCGATTCATTTCTTTTTCAGAGGCTGTTGATGTCTTGACTGTTGTGTTCCTTTTGCTTTCAGTTTTTCATTTCTACTCAATCAGTTCAGTCATTCTTATCTAGCATTCACCTTTTGCTCCCTTTTGAGATAAAAAATCTGACCGGTTAGGATCTGATTATTTTTTGTAAGCTCGAAGACTACTTCCTCAGCCTCATGAGACCCACTTTTCCCAGAGAGTTCGTCGATGGTTTCATTTCTCTCATTTAATTGTAGAGCCAACTCCTTTCTCTTTGCAAGTGACTTCCTCAATCTATTCTCCAGCGAGGCAAAAATGTCATTGGCTTCCTCTAGCTATTTCTGGTACTGGTAACCCTCCATGATCTTTTTCTCAAGTTGTTAAACTTTTATTGTATAGAGAACCAAGGCTCTGATACCAATTGTTATTACCTTATCAGTTACTGAGAGGGGGGGGGGGTGAATCAGTAAATACTAACTTTCTTCTTTTTACTACTTATAAGAAGATTCTTGAATGCAAGGTAGAAAGTTAACAATCATTCACAAGCATAAACCAAATCACACAGATCTACTCAAGTATTGATATGTGGAAACCCTCGGTTAGAGAGAAAAACCATGGTGAGATAGAGCTCACAACTTCACTAGTTCTAGATGAAGGTGCCATGTTAGGAGCATTCAAAGTACTGGTTAAGGTGCTACCCGGTTAAGGGATTTTTACAAATGATCGGTTAGGATCTAAGCCCTATTAAGAGCTGCCTGGTTATAGGACTTTGAACATCAACAAAAATGTCACCCTGTTAGGGGATTTTTACAATGAACTGATTAGGTTCACCCTATTAGAGGGATTTATATATGATGTAACACCTTTTAAAAGTAGTGATCTATAATGACACTGATTATTTGATTAGATCATACCTGTAGATCTCTTCCCCTGTTTGTCTGGCTGTTGATCTTCCTTTCTTACTTCACCTTTGTGCCTCCAACACTCCTCAAAAGATATCTTTCCTCTGCTCTCTGCAATCTCCAACTATTAGCAATAGTAGCACCATACTTTGCGTCCTATGACTAATATTTATACAAGAGTGATCCTCTTGACTCACGAAACCGCTAGGGAGTAAAATCGACCATAAAATATGCAACGCAAGAAGGCTGTGTGTTGTGATCTAGAGTTTATCTTGAGATCATCCATAGAATTTAAAGCTAACTCCTGTTGAAAGGTTAACTTCACATCAGAGTAATGGATGTCTCGCATAATCAGGCTCTTAACTCAAACTGTAACTCAAACTATTCCACAAAAACTAGATCGGATTTATCTATCAGTTAGATCGATATTGGTTTGTCATTGGATGTTGAATGAGACCGATACTAAGTACTTGGTTCAGTCTACCAGTTTATCTAACTACTTAGTTGATCGGTGCATACACTATGTGCTTCATCTACCAGTGTCATCTAAGTAATGTGAGTGACCGGTGATCTTCGACTGGTGTGAATGGGTTTGATGAAATACACTAATGACAACTTAAATTGCTAACATGCCTGCCGTAACTATCACCACATGTTTCTTGGCATGCTTACCTAGGTCATGAATCTCCATCATAGTTAATGTGAATGTGTATGTCCCATTTTTTCTTTTGATCTTCTTGGTTGCAGGTTAGTATATTTTGGTTTTGTTATGCAATTTTTAGGTTTTGTGAAATGTATATCCTTGGGGACTTATAGAATGTTACAATCCTGACAGATGAATATGGAGTCAAATTACATGGTTTCATTCCTTTGTTTTGTACCCTCCTTTACATGCGTTTGGACACTTGTTCTATTCTTGCACAGAGGGGGTTATAGAATTTGATTATGCATAAAATCAATTCCATTTAGTGGAAATGCAGTATCCTGACTTGCTCATAGTTGATGGTAGGACAAATTCTCTCCATCGAAACTCGACGATGTTCTCAAATGTTGTGGAACGTTGACATTGTGAATTTTTCTCATCAATTAGAATACTCAATCAGTATTTGTAGGAAAGTAAAACTTATGATTTCGCTGAAGCTTTTAATTGAATCTTTGGGTTTCTTTCCTCATGCATGTGTTATGAAGATATATTTGAGGCGTCACATAATTTAATGATTGATATTAGTATGGATTTGAATTTTTTTGGAGATATCCACGTCGCGTCAAACCCCATCAAGATTTGGTAGATTTACAGTCTTTTCTGTGTATAAAAAATTTGAGTATTGCATTGCCACTACAAGTCATATATTTTTTTAGTGTATGGTGAGACTGGGGTTTTTTAAATACATATTAAATTACAAATTGTTTGGTTTTCTGTGGAATAATGAATAAAACACTATAATCATTTGTTTGATCACTGCAGAATATGGATATTGTGCCAAGATCTCTCAAGGATGAGATGTTTATAGCTATGGCATTTTATTATTGGAAATGTTAACAAGGAAGCGGCCAACAGATGGTATTTTCGATGGTGGTCTGAACCTGCATCACTGGGTGAAAGGGACATTTCCAGACAGGGCATTAGAGGTACTTGATAAAAGCTTGTTAATGGAAGGGGCTGGCAAAGAAACATAAGAATGTCTCATTTCGTTGATGTGACTTGGTTTGCTGTGTTCAAGTTATTCACCTGAAGCTCGACCAACTATGAGAAATGTATCCAGATTATTGAAGAACATTCAACAGGATTTCACTCCAGACATTTCTTCTTCCATCAAATTAATGCCCACCATATCAAACTTAGTTTGTGATAGAGGTTCAATGACTAATTGTGAGGAGGCATTGGATACCGAGAGCTCCACATTTTCATTATGTTATGAGTAAATCAAGTCTTACATCCATGGAACACTTGAAAATGATTAAATAGTAGACCATGCTATTGTATAGGCCATGTCTCTTATTTATTGTTAGATTTGTGTTCACTGAACAAGGAAGGGGAGATCAGACAAAGGTTTTATATGTGCAAACTTTGTTTTGATTATATAAAGGATCCAAATCCTTGAGTCAGGATTGTGATCTATTGTTCGCGGAGTCTTGTCTCTCCCTGCTGCCGTTGTCATGTTTGGTTCTAGTGGTTCTCTTTAGCTCATAAGTGAGCTTTCTTATAATCTTATGTATTATAGAAGAGGCAAATGGGATGCATGACTGGAATTCTCCAGCTCTTTGATAGGCACTATTTTTGAAATTCGCATGGCAACAGGAGGATTTCCGTAGGTGATTATGCAAGTTGCTTTGATGTTATTATTAAATTTGCAGTGTGTTAAATGGATTTGCAATTTTGCAGTTTCAATTAATTTAATGATTATTTTCACCAAGTCGTTCGCTTGGTTCAGAACCCATGCAAAATATTGATGATCTAAGGAATTTCATTGATTCCTCTTGTTTTTACTTATTTATGTCTTCAGAGTTCACAATATATTTTACCTCTTTTTATTTGTACTTTGTTGCAATGCGCATTTGACAAGGCTCGACAGTGGACCCCACGAAGCGTTGTTAGTGAGATCATGCCAACAAGAGCTGCTCATGTACCAAATGAATAAAAATCAATGCCATGTCTCGTAAACTGCAGACCTTAACCCCGGTATATGGCGAGTTAATTTTTGTGTGGTTCTCCATTAAACTGTACAAAGAAACAAAAGAATATTTACCCCAAAAGCTATGCAATCGCGTTCGCATTTAGTAATTTTTTCAAAATTATGCTTTATGCAAATGCTGCAGACGATTCAGATCAGTTCAATCGTCTTGCATGCGTACGACATGCAAGATGGCCGTCCATCACCTTAACCTAGCCAGATGCATTTCATATATGAAACACCTTCGGTGTAATTAAAGAAAATGACTTAAACATTTAAATTTCCCGTTTCACATAAACAACAAAAATAAATCTACCAAGCTAAGATGTTAAGATAGTTGGTTTCTGTGTACTATATTTTGTCTGGTATTTATATCAAATAAATTTTATGCCAATTTAAAAGGTCTACAGATAATGAATCGAAGTGTTTAGATAATAAAGCGAGCTGCTATTTGAAATTTTTTATAGAAAAACAATGATTGCAATCCATCCATTTGCAATTTCAGTTTGGTGAAAAAAGAAACAATTTCAATGGGTTTTGAATTTACTAAAATTTGTTAGTCAAAGAGTTTTGTGAAATTTTCTTTGGTCAAACAAGAGCTAAGTATTCTCCTCTTCTGTGCACATTTAATCAAAAGAGATCCATCTTCATTTAGAAGGCTTCTGTGCAGCTCATTTGATTCTTTGTTATTGATGTTTATCCATATGACCCATTTACTAGTCCATTTTGATATAACGGTTATGTACTATGAGGATGAAGGTATTTGATAATGGTTTCTTCATTGGTATCATCGTTTAATATGTAGCTTGCCTTTTAATGAAATGTTCTTATTTTTATATTCCTTTCATTTCCCTTTATGGTTTAGAAATGTGTAGTTGCATTAGTCTTTTCCCGTTGTCCTTGGTAAAATAGTAATGTGGCTTATTGTAGCTCTACAATGAAATGATAATCTATTATTTCATTGGATCTTCCTAATGGTTTCTCTGGTTACTATTCCAACTGTATCCTTGATTCCATTCCTTTATATATGTTGTTGATAAACATTATTTTTCCAACAAGGATTTATGTTTATCTAATAATGGTTCTACTTTATTTATATAATCAATGCAATTTTATTCTTACAACTATAATGCTTCTTGACTATGGCATTGTATCCATGTGTACTTGTTGATTTAAATACTAGACCTGATGTTTATGATTTATAGAAATATAACTTTGAAATTGTAGTATTGATTAGCATGTAGTTTCTGAGTCAAATTTATTGACCTGTGTTTCATGAGTAGTGGTTCATAAGAATCCATCTCTCATGAGAATGAATGGAACACTTAGCACTCATTGCATGTAGGTGATGCTCACTGAGGTGAAGCACCGAGGCTTCTCGGGAGATCAACCATCCTAGTACTAATTTGGATTTTCTCCATAATTAAGTCCACTTTTCTCAACTAGTACTAGGATGGGTGACCTCCCAGAAAGCCCTGGTATCACCTAGATGCAGTGAGTGCTAAGTGTTTCATTCATTCTCCTGAGAGATGGATTATTGTGAACTAGTAGTCATGAAACATGGGCCAATGAGTTTGGCTCAAAATATACATAGTTGAATCCTGATAGAAATATCACAATTTGACCTGCTGTGGAAATATCTCCTACTTATCAATTTAAATTTTAATGACAAGAATAACACCAAAAAAAATCTAGATTTAAAGTATAAATGTTCGAAAACTTCAACATTGACATTGATTTTTTTACCTTTGTTTCATTTTTCCCTATGAAAATGTAGAAAAGATAAGAACAAAGAGGAATGGAAAAGGCTATTGTACCTTGAACACCGCTTAAAAATACCATTGTCATTAGCATGCTTCAGCTTTGATCTTGGTACTGTACTCAATAAATTTTAACATCTAGATAATAAGAATTTCAAAAATATGCACAAGAAGAAAAATGATATACACAATTTGGATACATTAAAAAATAAACAAGATTAATCTCACAAACCTATTTTAGCTACCCATTTTGACTGGCTACTATGGTAGAAATAATGTGACTAGTCTTCGTTCCATTGCCATTGACCACTGTGGCCTCACTATCCTACATTTGAAAGCCAACATATGATTGGTCAGTGGAACAACAAATAATGAATCTTAAAATTAGAAAAGACCACTGAAGCTTCTACTAATCCTTACTATCATCTTTAAATTTTAGATGTGCAACACATTTTTCAAATCATAATGATAATAACACTAGAAAGTCAACTTACCTTCTTATCTGGATTCTTTGATTTATCATCCCTATTTTTCATCTCATGCATTTCTCTTGGAAGATGATATCAATGCCAACATTTTGAATTTTTGGAATTGCTTCCACAATTGAGGTGATTGCTTGGACATCCATGGAGGGCTCTACAGGAACAAACACTAGTATAAGATTTGGACTACATCATATTGTGTTATATCTACCTAAATTTTTTTGGTGATTGTATTTAAGGAATTCCCGATGCTATTAAAGGCTGAGAGCTAACTATTTATAATGAAGAGTGTAGGTAAGGAGTAAAGAATATATTATATATACATAAGTTGATCTGCATATAGAAGTAATATATGAATGAAGATATTAATCATGCTGATTGATATTCTGTGTTGATATTATTTGACTTTGTGGATGGATGCATTTTCTACTTGGTCAATGTTCAATACTTGATCTGTAAGTAGTGGTGTTGAGGTAACGTCTTTTTCTTTTTTTGTCAAAGTTTCTCTTTGCATTTTCGGTTTATACTTTCTCAACCTTTCCATATATTCTCTAATTACTTCCTTAAATCCAAAATGTTCATTGATGCTTGGAGGTGAGGATTGAGCTGATCCAAATTTAGATCAAGAATCTAGTGAGTAGTTAACTAAATTTCCAATCTTATGGGAAAAAGCAATTAATTGCAATAACCATAACATAAAACCATAGAAATGAGAATCACCAGTGAATCGCCAGTTCGGCGATTCGATTCACTCTGGCTGATTTTTTATAAACCATTGAATCGACTCGATGATTTTTTAAATTTGTTAAAATCTAGGGTTTTTTAAATAGTTAAAATTTAGGGTTTTTTAAATTTTTTGATTCATGGACGATTCGATTATGATTCATGGACGATTCATGATTCAATTCGGTCTTGCCAATTCCGATTCTCATTTCTATGCATAAAACTAATTGAACCCTGAATGAATGTAGATAAAAATAACACAAGGAAAATAAATTTTGAATAATTTTTTTTCTATTATATACACTTGAGATTTGTGTACTGCTATCTCGAAGTAGAGATTACTGGTAAAAGACACTGGTTCAATCCTTGCACTCAAAATTGCAACTCTATCCTCTTGGGACAGTCACAAACACTCAATGTGGAAACTCTCTGACATGTTCAATCACTTGAATGAGGCCTGCATAAACCTTTAGACATAAAAAAAAACATCTATCCAAACCAACCTTAATGGAATGCATGCACAAATTTTAGTTACAAGCATAAGGTAGATGATTTCTCACTATTGTTTGTGCTTTCTTGAAGCGGACTGGTGAAGATTTCTCCCAAATGTGAGCATATTGGGACTTATAACCTTGAAAATATTGAAGAACATGCAAAGACAAAATTTTGGATGAGTTTATAGCATTTTTGTGTGATGGAAACAAAAGTTATCACATTTTTAAGGCCCCTAGTTTACCTTGGCTGGGTTTGGTCAGATTTTAGAAAAATTGCTATAACTTTATTGAAATTCAATGAAATTGAATTAAACAAAAACCAAAATGGGGTAGATTCATGTACCTAAAAAATTAAATTAATTTCAGATCAATCCATGACCTATGTAGGCCATACCAAGTGACAAAAAATGACTGCAGTGTTGGAAAATCACATAAAAACCAAGTTTTAGGAAAAATGCAATAATGTTTAACATACTTAAAGAAATTTGATGCCACAAAAAGAAAAATAAATTAGATTCACATGGAAACATGATAGAATTGGTTTCAGATCAATTCATGGATCTTACGGTCTGTACAAAGGGACAAAAGCAACTGCAAACCAGAAAATTACCAAAAAAAACTTGGTTCCCTTCACACCAAGTTTGGAAATATTTTTTACTCTCCTTCCATTCGACCATTAAATTAACTTCATGATTTTTCCAGCCATTTACAATTGATTCCCATGTTCAAAAAAATTGCATGTAACTAAAATCACCATTTTTGACAACTTTCCCAAAGAGGTTGCAAGAGAAGATTAGCAACTTTGACAAATTGTTTTTACATTATTTAAACCCACAACCCTAAGCACCACAAAAATGAAATAAATACATGGTAAATGGTCATAAAGGACCTTATTAGATCTTAAAACCCATTTTCAACCCAAAATTACAAAAAAATACCAAAAATGAGCAATAACGAAGCACCTAGTGCCCCTGCATCAACTGATCAACTTAGTGAACAAGGCAAATCATTAGAGCATAGGTAATACTAAAACATTAAACAATATAAGAAAAGATGAATTGTACAATGTTTAATCTCAATACATGAGTTATCATTATACTAGAATAGTATTCTAATTTATCTTGATGAACTATCATAAGATACCCTTTGTGCTATTTCTGGATTTGATTTTTTGTTTTTTAAAATTCTTTGTGTTGTTTTTGGATACACAATCGATTGTGTATTTTTTTTCATTGACTTCTATAATTTTCCAATCAATTAAATTTTTCAAAATATTGTTTTCACCTTGAATCTAGCTTGAAATGGACTGTAGTGCAATCTTTTGATGGTTGGACTAGGGTGTATGCACTATAATTTTCTTGTTTTGGTGCTATAATTTCAACAATTGTGGACTAAATACCAGCTGCTATTTTCTCCTGAGTTTTGATAGATTTGAGCTTTCGACTCCTTTTTTAGGTAATTTGGACATCATAGGGGATGTTGAAACTGTCTGAACAATAGAGAGCTATTTAGAATAATCAAAGTCCAACTGCAAGGAAAGCTGTGGAGAATGGGATGAAACTTCTTCAATCATTAAAGGATTGCCATGAGGAAGGCTCAAAGAATCATGATTAGATTCCATTGAAGCTGAAACAACATGTATTGAATCTTCAAAATCAAAAGTGGACGCAACCTGAAAATCTAGAAATTCCTTAAGAGCAATATCGTCAATTAGTTTTGATGCAACAGAGATAAGGATATTATGTGCCATCAACTGAATGTTTGAATCCATAGAAATAGAGGCATTTTAGGAGAGAGGTCGACCAACTTCATGGAAGGGTTTCTCATTGAACATAAAGCTATACATCATAGACTCTTGAGCATGCCGGGATAAAGAATTCTCTTGGATTTGGAACCTTGAAGACCC
This sequence comes from Chamaecyparis obtusa, assembly GCA_027943335.1. Taxonomy (NCBI): domain Eukaryota; kingdom Viridiplantae; phylum Streptophyta; class Pinopsida; order Cupressales; family Cupressaceae; genus Chamaecyparis; species Chamaecyparis obtusa. Next base: position 45,109 of record BSBK01014199.1, read on the forward strand.
CGTAGAGGCTAAATTGAAAAAGAAAGAAGAAAACCTTCTAATGAGAGTGGAAGAAGACATATTCTTACAAAGCCAATCAACCAATGAAGGAGAGAAGTGGATAAAAAATCAAAGATTTTTATATCTACCCACAAATTTTCTCAGTGAGTTAGATCCTGATATAACAACATGAGAGAAATATACATTCTTCGAGCTAGGAAAATTAGACTTCTTTTCAGGGGGAAGAAAAATTCCTACCATTTCATCTGATGATGATTGAGAGAAGGATACAGATTCTAAAGAGGAGGCCTACTTATAAATATCTTGATTCAGATTAACAATATTGTCCTTATTCAAAGACAACAAAGGATTCACCCCTAAAATGGAGACATTTCGTCCTGATGGTTTTTCTGTTGGGACAACATGGGGAGCAGTAGACTGAGAAAGGGAGGATTTATGGTAATTAGTCACAAATTCCTTACAAACTCTTACTTCTTCTACCCCCAAACCTTGACAGTGCACATTAAAATTACCCAATTTATCCATACGATCGTGCACCTCCCGAGGATCCTGAATGTTTATGACTTGATCCCATCTCCGTATTAAATATGTAATTGATATTGACTAAGGGAGAGGCTTTGCAAGGCTCAAAAAAATGCAAACTCAAACAGTGAGATGGGGTAGTTCAAATGGGATAATATCATGCTTAAGAAAAATACCAGTTGGTTAGCTAGAATTTCCACAATGTTTGGATCACGATATTCAAGTGGAAGCCCAGGAAAAGTGATCCAAAGAGGCATGAACATAGGAGGAACTGATTCCAAACTAAAGTTAGGAACCCATTCCAAAGTAAGAATACCTATGCCCTTATAGAACCAACCCTTATTTTTATGCACCAAGCTTCTATGTTCTCTAGTTTTAAAAATAGCAATTAAAAATAGCGATTGCTTATCCATAAAAAAAAAAATCTTTCAAGCCCTCCCAATTCTATTTAGCCCAAAATGAAAGATGAGGGAACATTTCATGAGTATGAAGCTTGCATATTAAATCTATGACACACAATAAGTCTATCTGAGGCTTGATAAGATTATCCGGCAAAACAACTTTATAAATACCATTGGGGTTACCTATATCTTGTGCATTGGCCGCAATCCTGCCTATTGACATCTCTGTCGAACAGGAATCCACAAAAGTTGCATCATCTGGAGAATGTCCACCCCCTTCATCCATAACATGCGTAGGTGACGATGGTGGGAAAGACTTCAGAGGGGAAACACCATCAAATTGTTTTTTCCCAATCTGTGAAACCCTATTTGGATTGAAGGGCACTCCTTGCTTTGAAACTATCAGTGGAATGTTGTTTGGGTTGGAGAGAAATTTAGGGTTTTGCACATATGTATTATTTGGCCAAGTTACATATGATAGGAGAAAATTGGCCTGTACATCATTATGTCCATCCACAGATGCAGACATGAAGGACGATGGAGGTGTACCTTCACATATATCAAGAGGAGGTTGTGGTGTTCTGTCCAGTCTATGCCTAAATCTCTGGGGGAAAAACAATCTACCTCTTCCATGCCCCTGCATTATGCCTTGGTGTTGCCTAACAATGTTCACTGAGTATCCATGATGTAAATGCCAAGGAGCCCGCAACAGTCCTTCAGGTGTAGGCCCTAGAAACCCTGGTTGCAGAGCTTGCCGCATCGTTATAAATAAAATAATTCTTACATAAATTCAAATCTAAGTTGAAGTTGAAGAGGAATAACCATTTAAAAACTTAAATATTTAAAATTGAAAAATTGAAGGATTGACATTTATGGTAGTGGTGACAAGATAGCATTTTTAACCTCCTACAATGACAAGTTGTGAAGTTTATATTTAACATTAGTTATATTATAAGACATTTATATTTACGTTTATCTATTTAATAGTAAAATATATTATAATTATATAATTATTTTAAAAATAACTTTGCATTATATTAAATACAAGAAAAATATGTGAATGTTAAGATATTAAGATTTTTATTAAAAATTCTATGAACCTAAATAATATTTTGTGTAGGTAAAGGGTCTTCTTATCGTTCATGATTCAACAACCATTCATTAGAGTTTGCAAATAAAAATCCCACTAAAAAATCATCAAGTGGACCAATAGCTATTCACTACTATAAAAAAAGACTAATTATGCAAATTTCATGCAACTTTATTAGTATCAATAACATTCAATTACTAGGGTATTTGTGCATATTGGTTAAGTAGTCGAAGTAAATAATTAATGCCCAGCAATGGAGAATTTATGTATCAGACATCAACTAAAAATGACCATTTTTTACCCTTGCATGCATAATAAACAAAACAATGTTAGGTATAGATACATTAAAAAAAACTAGGATCCCATACAAATAACCCAATAATGAATTGTGTATAGTCACTAAAGTAAAACCCAATATTTTCACACAAATAACCGTACAATGTAAGGTGTAGATTATTTCAATATTCAAAGAATGATTTCTTTCTAAGGACACCAAAAATACTCAAAGTTCTAGAGCCCTAGTAACTCAAGGTTAAATTCTTTGAAGTCAAATTTATTATATAACAAAATATGGCGTGAAAAGAATAGATGGTACAAAGTACACATCCATGAGGCCCTTGCTAAGAGATCCCTTATTTTCTTAATGACTAGAAAATATAAAACTATTATGTATATCGGGCACTATGTAGAGTTGTATAATTTTTTTTTATGTATATGAGTAGTATGTCAAGTGTAAATCCAAAGTAGACAAGTTGTGTACATTGACTTAAAAAAGATCCAAGTTCTAAATATGGCACCCCCATCAAATAAAAAATACCTATAATCACATATGAGCTAGGCACATCTACCTCCACAATGAAAAATAATGATATCATTATTTTCATGATTGTCACAACCAAAGTAGGGCATACATGTTGTTTTGACATGTTTCTCATGCCATCTCCATACCAAAGTTACTTTCTTCATGATAATTGTGGATTGGATTCTCAAATTGTTGGTGTGAGTGAAATTTCTAATTCTATGATGAATCATTTGTTTCTTTTACAATCTGCTATGATACTCTTTGTTGAACCTATAAATATGTATTAGTTGTTTTCTTGTCATATTTAGAGTTAAGTGTATCTATGTAGTTATTTGGTCATCTAAGAAAAAAAAACAAAACATTATTTCCTTTTATGGTCAATGCATTTAACATGTATAACATGTGACAAATTCATTAATTCATTAGACAACCATGTTTTAAAAATCGTATTAGTTGTCATTTTCCTATTAGTACTGACCTTTTATTGTGAAAATTGGGATTAAGTGGGGATTGGAGAAAATATATAGTTTTCCCCTATAAAATGCAGTTTAAAAGAATGTTGATCAACAATTTTGACCAAAAAAATTCTTTGATTTACCTTCCACAACTCTTTGATGTACCCATTGTACACAAAGGGGCAATTGCTACTATATATTTGTTTTTTATTATGGTAAAAATAGGTTTTGAAGGGACCCCGAAACCCTTTACAGAACTGGGATGAAAGGATAATCTATTGAAGAACCATTAATACAATAGTCCAGCCAAAGCATAGGGCCAAATACCATAAGAGCACACTTAAAATATTACATTGTAGGCACCCAAGATGAAACCGTCCAGCCACAAAGAGGGGGGACACAAATACCACAGGGAAGCCATAGGAAGGCCTAAATCCCCTTTTTATGAGATCGGAGAGTCATGTCGAACAATGAGGAGGATTTCTTTGAGTTTTTCCCTTTAATAGTAATCCAACCATCTTCGACTTTCGCTGCTTTCTTCTGCCAGTAAACCGAATCCAGAGAAACTGCCCCCAACAAAGAATTCAAAAAGCTCCCAGCAAGAGGGATAGAGATACCATTACCAACAATAGAAATCATACCAGTAGATGTGGCTGGAAAATCAAGATCAGGAACAGAGAATGTTGGGCTTCTAGTAAGAGAAATGACAACACCAAAATCCACACTAGCAGGGCTGGCAGGAACAACGTCCACTGATCCACTAGCAGAGTTGGTAGGAACCAATAAATTGCCAGTAGAAAAAGAGATGAATCCCTACAAGGGTGAGCTAGCAGGAAAAGCAACCAACTAAGGACAAGAAGAGTTCTCGACAAGGGGAGCAGAAGTACAAATATCCTTAGTAACAAACACCCCAGCAGGGCAGGCAGGAGCACCTCCCACAGAGGTACCAACAGTAGACCTTGGGTCCTTCAACAAAAATGAGCTATTTTCTTCAAGAGAGGGCATCTGCAAAATGAAGGCCTTGTCTGAATCCTTCAAATACTCGAGAGAGCTTTTAAGGACAGTATAATGTTTGGTAGAGGCCTCCTTCCACTAAGTATGAGAAGTTCTCTTCCCTTTGAAGATAGAACAACATTTTGAAGCATGATGACCTATTTTAAAGCATTTTCTGCACCTAAAGGGTATTCCCTCATAATCCAATTATTGCATCCAACAACCTTTAGATGACTCTATTTTTATTTCAGTAGGAAGACCTTGTGAAATATCAATATCTACCAGGATGTAGGCAAAGGTAGAGTGAAACATATTGGAAGTATTATCATCAATGATCATAAACTCCCCAAGAGCCTCCCCCACCTCCTCTAGGACAACACCTTGCCAGAGATGAAGAGGAAGATTGGGAAGCCTCACCTAGATAGGCATGTTATTAAAAACTTTAGAAGAGGGATTAAAATTCAGATGCCAAGGTTTTAGCATAAGCAGGAATTTATCCTCCTCCCAACTAAAGAAGTTTTCCCATAAAATTTTCATTCGATCCTTATAACTATCAAATTTAGCAAAAAAATTGTTAGGAATGAATGCTAAAGTGTTTGGCAGCCATACTCTAGCAGTTGTTGTTGCATTCATGACTATGATTGTCATTGATGTCAGCATAATGATTTACCGAAGACTTGTAGAGAAGCAGACAGATTTTGGATTAGCGCACATGGGTTATTGCAGTTGGAGCTATGTGACATTGAGGATATAATCTGTGCTATATGTCATATGTCTATGGTTAAGAGCATAGCCAGTAATTCATTGATTCATGTAAGTTATGATCATTTTGGTGGAAGCAGTGTTCAGGCAGTGTTCCTGAGTAGCGGTTTGTGGAAATCGGATTATATCTCCTAATCGGGATGGAATCTGGTTTTGCGCAGTTAAAGGGAAATTGAAGACACATTGATAGTGATGTGGATGATAGTGCAGAATTTGAGGTCGCACGAGTGAAGATTTATTGTATTTGGAAGCCGACAGTTTTATGTAATTTTGGTGTAGAGTGTGGAAACTTTTGTTTTGTAATTGTATGCCGACTCATTTGTAATTATTTGAGTGTGGTATACAGGAAGGAATGTATTTCCTTGTTGTAATGTAATAGCATAAAGTTGTAATGTGAAAGTGTGTAATGGTAGCAGCAGTTGTGATGCTGTATGCATGAAGTGAAGAAAAGAGATAAGTATGAAAGCGAATTTGTGAAGGAAGACATGCGAAGTACAGAGATCTGAAATTGAGATCTGATGTAATAGTGAGTGCGGTTTGGTATAGTTAGAGAAGAGGTAACATATTATTCTGTTGAGTAATGTAAATATTATTTGGACAATGTGTTCAGTGATCTTACCCTGAAGCTGTTTGGGCAGTGGGTCCTTCTGTCTTCTATAACTCTTAACCGGGTTAGAATCTTTTAACATGGATTCAAAATCTCCTAATAGGGAATCATATGTACTGAATGTATTTCATAAGACTCCTAACATAGTCCATCCTCTCACAAGGAATATTCATATTAGTACATCTTTTGTGGGCATCATTCCCACCGGGGTTTACTCTTTGATCAAGAGGTTCCCTAGCCAACATATCTTGTGTCATTGTGTTATTGTGCATGAATATATTTTATGGTTGGTAATTATATTGCTTATATGATTTAATTCTATTGAAGATGATAAAATTTATAATTATCTAATAACTGATTCACCCCCCTCCTCTCAGTTATCTTGGTGGACTTTATTTTCTAACAATTGGTATCAGAGCAGCAGGTCCTTGAAAGAGAATTTTAATAGCTTAAGGAGATCCATGGTGAATTTCAGGAAAGAAAGCCCTAAGTTTGATGGAGTAAATTTTGACAGCTGGAAAGAAAAGATGAAGACACACCTATTATGTTTAGGACCAGGTTATTGGTTGATTAAAAAGAATAACAAGACTATCATTGAAGATGACAATCTTGAAACATGTACTGCGGAAGAGAGAGATCTATTCACATGTAACATACTTGCAAGAGAAGCACTTTTGACAACACTACCAGAGAATGAGTACAGTCAGGTAAAATATTTGAAAAAATCTCATGAAATTTGGAATGCTTTACACTCTACTTTTGAAGGTGATGAACATGCAAAAAGAGTTAGATTACATAATTGGATATGTGCATTTGAAGATATAAGAATGTTGGAAGATGAATCTGTTAGAAGTTATATTGGTAGAATGTCAGAGATCATTTCAGGTATAAAATCTTGTGGAGGAACAAAGATAGAGAATGAAGTGATATGGAAAATTCTGAGGACATTGACTCCTGTATTTAAGAAGACAACATAGATGATTGAACAAGTGATACCTTGTACAACAAACTTTACAAGAGAGACTCTTCTTGGAAGATTGGAAGAAGTAGAAATGAACCTGAGATTATTAGGAGACTTACCTAGAATGGAGACAACATTCATTGCTCTTAGTGTTCGCCCTACTTTGTCAAGAAGCATCAGTGTGAGTGGAGATTATGCTGGCAGCAACAGATCTAGAAATGAAGAAGACAAGAAGATTGAAGAAGGTATTTCCTTGCTTGTGAAAAGAGAACTAGATGGTAAATTTTTTTTTAAATGTTGGACTTGTCAAGAATATGGTCATTTTGCATCTAAATGTCCTAAGAGAGTTAAAAAGTACGTAAGCAATTTCAAACCTAGAAGATCTAAGGAATGTTATTATGCTAATGATGAAGATCTTGAAGCTGGTATAGAAAGAACTTTAAGTGAAAGTGATAGTGAGAATAATGATGACATAGGATTTGTAGCAATTAAAGAAGAAAATCCTAAATTTGATGTTAAGGAAGAAAAAGCCTTAGTTTCTCAAGTTGAAAAGAAAGCTGATTGGATTATAGACAGTGGTTGTTCACATCATATGACTGGAGACATGAAAAAGTTCATAAAGTTGAATGAATATGATGGTGGAGTAGTTAGAGTTGGAAACAATGCACCTTGTTTGATTAAAGGTATAGGATCTATTACTCTTGATGGAAAGACTAATACTGATGATGTTTATTTTGTGGATGGATTGAAACATAATCTTTTGAGTGTTGGATAGTTAGTTGATAAGGGATATCAAGTTTGGTTTACTGAGAAAACTTGTGTAATAAAGGATAAAGATGGAAATCTGATTGGAACTGGATCTAGAACCAGAGGTAATGTATTTAAATTGAATCCTACTGAGATGACATGTTTGATTACTAAAATTGATGACATTTGGTTATGGCATAGAAGGTTTTGTCATATAAACTTTGATAACATTGTGAAAATAAGTAGGACACTTGCAGTAAGAGATTTGCCTAGAATTATGAAGCCTACTAACATGATTTACAAAGAATGTGTAATGGCTAAACAAAAGAGAAGTTCTTTTCCTAGTAAGAAGTTTACATCTACAAAGAAGCTAGAGATTGTTCATACAGATTTGAGCGGTCCTACCAGGACTAGAGGATTCTATGGAGAAAGGTATTTTATGATTCTTGTTGATGACTTTACAAGAATGATGTGGATTGCATTTCTTAAAGAAAAATCTGAAGCATTTGATAAGTTTAAGATTGTTAAGAATAAAGTTGAGAATGAATATGGAATGAAGATTAAATGTTTAAGATTTGATAGAGGTGGAGAATTTACTTCTAGAGAGTTTAACAACTTTTGTGAAAAAAATGGCATTAAAAGACAGTATTTAGCTCCTAGAACACCTGAACAACATGGCATTGTAGAAAGAAGGAACAGATCAGTGATTGAAGCAACAAGAGCTATGTTGTTTGAAAACAATTTGGCAAAAATATTCTGGAGAGAAGCAGTGAACATAGGAGTATATAAAATGAACAGAGTACAAATCAGAGCAGACACAGACAAGACACCTTATGAATTATGGTTTGGACATGCACCCTTAGTTAAGTATTTTAGAATTTTTGGAAGAAAATGTTATATAAAGAGAGATGATGATATTGGAAAGTTTGATCCTAGAAGTGATGAAGGTATATTTCTTGGATATTCTTTGAAAAACAAATCATATAGATGTTTCAATAAAAGAACTAAGACTATTGTTGAGAGCACAAATTTGTTAAAGTTGATGAAAAGTTCAAAATTCAGGAAAGAATGCTTGATTATGAATCTGATGAAGAAACTCATCCTAAGCCTAATACTGGAACTACTGAATTGTTTTATGAAACTGACAGTGATTTGTTGAATGAAAGCCATAGTGAAGTTATTGAAGAACCTACGTCTGAAGAGAGATTTGAGATAGTGACACCTAGCAAGAGTTTGTTAAAGAATCATCCTTTTGAACAGATTATTGGGAGCATCAAAAGAGGAGTTCTTAATCGAAATAAGGCACAAGAACAGTTATGTTTGATTTCTCAAATTGAACCTAAGACTACTAATGAAGCTTGTGAAGATGAAAGTTGGACTAATGCTATGAAAGAAGAACTAGATCAGATTGAAAAGAACAAGACATGGGAATTGGTCCCTAGACCTAAAGACAAGAATGTTATTGGAACTAAATGGGTATTCAAAAACAAGATGAATGAACAAGGAGAAGTAGTGAGAAACAAAGCAAGATTGGTATGTAAGGGTTACTCACAACAAGAAGGAATTGACTATGAAGAAACCTTTTCACATGTTGCAAGAATTGAAGCAGTAAGAATGTTTTTGGCATATGCAGCTTACAAGAAATTCAAAGTGTATCAGATGGATGTGAAGTCAGCATTTCTAAATGGAGAATTGGAAGAAGAAGTCTACATTGAGCATCCTGAAGGTTTTCCTTTAACTCAAGAAGGAGACATCGTATGTAAATGGAAGAAAGCTTTATATGGACTTAAACTAGCACCTAGAACTTGGTATGCAAGATTGGATAAGTATTTGTTAAAGTTGGGATTTATAAAAGGTACAGTTGATAGCAATCTGTATACAAAAGAAATTGAAAATGGTTTGTTAGTTATAGTTATTTTTGTTGATGACATTATCTTTGGAGGAGAAGATGAAGCTAGTGACAAATTTGCTGATGAAATGAAGACTGAATTTGAAATGAGTATGATTGGTGAAATGAAATAATTTTTGGGATTACAAATAACACAAGACAATGATGGTATCTTTGTAAGTTAGACAAAGTACCTGAATGACTTGTTGAAAATATTTAGAATGGAGGATTGTAAACCAGTTGGAACACCTATGGTGACCGAACATAAGTTATCTAGCATAGATGAGACTCCTGCAGTAGAATAGAAGAAATACAGATCTATGATTGGAGGATTGCAGTATTTGACTCATACAAGACTAGATATAGCACATTCAGTTGGAATTGTAGCAAGATTTCAAGCTGAACCTAGAGAATCACATTATGCAGCAGTAAAGAGGATATTGAGATATTTAAGAGGCACAATGGACCATGGATTATGGTATGAAAATTCTGATGATTTTACCCTATGTGCATATACAGATGCTGATTGGGGAGGCAGTGTTGATGATAAGAAAAGCACCAGTGAATGAGCATTTTTCTTGGAGGAAGATTAGTTTCTTGGCTAAGCAAGAAGCAGAATTGTATCTCACAAAGCATAGCAGAAGCAGAATATGTAGCAATAGCAAATAATTGTAACCAGATAATTTGGATGAAGCAGATGCTGAAGGATATTGGAATAAAATTTGTTGGACCTGTTGTTATACATTGTGATAACACTAGTATAGTTAGTATGTCTGAGAATCCTGTATTACATTCTAAGGCAAAGCATATAGAGATTAAGTATCATGTTGTAAGAGAGAAATTTGTTGAAAAAGAAGTCAAACTTGAGTACATAAGTACAAAGGAGTAGATAGTAGATATATTCACAAAGCCTTTGCCTAATGATAGATTTGAGTATCTGAGAGGTATGCTTGGGGTTATGCCCCAGCCTACTTTTGAGAAGTGATGCAGTTGGTTGCATCCGTCTAGTGGTATATGAGCCTTATCTTTCTTCTGGACTGGATGTTGGTACTTCCTCTATGGGGGAGTATGTGTATCTGAGCTGAGTCATGAGGACTCTAGTAAATGGTTTTTCTGAAAAGTGTCTTTTGACATTGAGTTGTTGTTGACTTAGTGGTGGAATTTCTATCATTGAGTCAATGGGAGAGAAGTATGCATGAAAAATAATATGAGACATTTGTTGGAGAGAACTGAACAGGATAACAAAGCAAGATTTGATTGATGAAGAGGATTTGAAGAAGCAGTGTTGTAGTATTGGATTTTTGGAACATTGGATGTTTTTCATCTATGTTGCCATCAATTCCAATGGGGGAGATTGTTAGGAATGAATGCTAAAGTGTTTGGCAGCCATTTTGTAGTAGTAGTTGTTGCATTCATGACTATGATTGTCATTGATGTCAACACAGTGATTTACCGAAGACTTGCAGAGAAGCAGACAGAGTTTGGATTAGCGCACGTGGGTTATTGTAGTTGGAGCTATGTGACATTGAGGATATGCTCTTTGATATGTCATATGTCTATGGTTAAGAGCACAGATAGTAATTCATTGATTCATGGAAGTTATGATCATTTTGGTGGAGGCAGTGTTTAGGCAGTGTTCCTGAGTAGCGGTTTGTGGAAATCGGATGATATCTCCTAATCGGGATGGAATCTAGTTTTGCGCAGTTAAAAGAAAGTTGAAGACACATTGATAGTGATGTGGATGATAGCACAGACTTCAAGGTCACATGAGTGAAGATTTATTGTATTTGGAAGCCGACAGTTTTATGTAATTTTGGTGTAGCGTGTGGAAACTTTTGTTTTGTAATTGTATGCCGACTCATTTGTAATTATTTGAGTGTGGTATAAAGGAAAGAATGTATTTCCTTGTTGTAATGTAATAGCATGAAGTTGTAATGTGAAAGTGTGTAATGGTAGCAGTAGTTGTGATGCTGTATGCATGAAGTGAAGAAAAGAGCTAAGTATGAAAGCGAATTTGTGAAGGAAGACATGCGAAGTACATAGATCTAAAATTGAGATCTGATGTAATAGTGAGTGTGGTTTGGCATAGTCAGAGAAGAGGTAACATATTATTCTATTGAGTAATGTAAATATTATTTGGACAATGTGTTCAGTGATCTTACCCTGAAGTTGTTTAGGCAGTGGGTCCTTCTGTCTTCTATAACTCTTAACCGGGTTAGAATCTTTTAACAGGGATTCAAAATCTCCTAATAGGGAATCATATGTACTGAATGTATTTCATAAGACTCCTAACAGAGTCCATCCTCTCACAAGGAATATTCATATTAGTACATCTTTTGTGGGCATCATTCCCACCGGGGTTTACTCTTTGATTAAGAGGTTCCCTAGTCAACATATCTTGTGTCATTGTGTTATTATGTATGAATATCTTTCTATGGTGGTAATTATATTGCTTATATGGTTTAATGCTATTGAAGATGATAAAATTTATAATTATCTGATAACTGATTCACCCCCCCCCCCTCTCAGTTATCTTGGTGGACTTTACTTTCTAACAAAAATAACCTTTAGCTAAATGGATGATATGAACATTATCTGAGAGGATTGGTTCTCATTTATGGGAGATCCAATTATGAAGTTGGGAAAGAGTCAGCTAGAACCCTTGAAAATGGAAAATTACAGCTAGGCCCTTAAGGATATCAGAGCAACGGTCAAGCTCCCCATTAGCAAAAATAGAGAGTTTGACAGACAGAGATCTAGAAGCAGCCAAAGGCATAGAAGAGGGAACCCCATGAGAAGAGCCCCCAACCCCAAGCGAATCTGAAGAAGCAACTTTAGCGTATGGAACCTTCACACCACGAGTCGAGGCCTCAAACCACCGGCCTAGAAGACCCAAAATCTTTAGGGGGGATAGTAGAATAATGGGGCAGAGAACCAGAAGAAAGATCTAGTTCCCCAAACACCACCACATTTTTCAAATTATTTGGGCGGGAAGAAGAAGGCCCCTTCCTTCCCAGGCCCGCACCCGTAGTAGTAGTTGAGGGCACCACCAAAGAACCAGCCGAAGCCACCATGGAAGCAAGGGAAAGAGCTCCCAAAATAGGAAGGTCAACAACAATAGACGGAGCACCCGGGCACACAGAATCACATGGAACCCTAGGCACAACTGTAGGGGAGGAACCCACAATGATATCCATAGAAAAAACTCCAGAGAGCACCGCATAGGGAGCCTCGCACACAAAAACATCATGCATAGGAGCAACAATAGCAACGTTCACTGCTACTGCACGCACAGAAGCAAGGCTCTCGGAGCAGTAAGACACTCGGGAGCCATGATTTTCAAATGCTACTATATATTTGTTTATATAAGTATTAATAATTCTTTATAATGTATGATTGTCTTTATTTTTATATATTTTATTTCTATATTTTTTGTACATACATACATATAGGTTTGTTGAGTTATGGTATGTACCTTTGTATAATTATCTATTCATTTACATTATTTTCTATTTCTATATTTAATTAATTATATATATTCATTTTCTATATATTTGTCTATATATA